>BSXT01000395.1:0-48242 GCA_030267785.1 Phytophthora fragariaefolia | reverse complement strand
AATGTATTCTCAGTCTACAAGAGCGCCGTGAAGCGCTTCCTCGCGCGGCAGCGCCCAGCGATTCTCCGTGTTCCGGAGGGCGTGACCATCACGGAGCATCGATCCAAGTTCCTCGAGCTTGCGGCGGACCCTCTGTTTGTGGAGATCGTCACCCCGGAGTTGTGCAACCGCACTTTTTGCCACTCTTTGCCCCACCACCAGCGTGCACTGCGCTACGAGGACATGCAGGTTGGTAGTTAGCTGTATGCAATTAGATTGGATAGATTATTACTTTTCATAACGTATTAAATCTGGCAATCATTTGAATTTGATCGTTCACATTTTGATTTTGAGTGTTGACTTTGAGAATAACGCCGTGCAATGGTGTATTACTGATTGGGGATATCGATCTCGAGAGGTCTGTCTGGACGAGGTAAATTACGAAATACAGTACCCCTCGAATACGAAAGGGCGTCGTGCACTTTCTACCCGTATTTTAATGTCCGCACCTATTATAATAATCGCGACCATACTACAGTAAAGGTCCATCAAATATATCTTGGCCCCTGGTTGAATGATCCTGCCCTTGTAGACCTACCCTACCTATTTCACCCAATCAAACAGCTTAATTAAGGTAATCAAAGGTACTTCCGATACAAAAGCCAAAATAAGGGGACTTCGTCCCGATTAAACCCTGCAGGTGCTTGTATTTAATAAATGAGCTCTGAAATAAAATTCAGAGAAATTTGCGAGAGTTGTTTACCACGGTCACTTTCGACCCGTCTTCTTCTTCGACGCAAGTGGGGACAGAACATTTTTTTTTCTTGGAAAAGCCGACAACAATGCTTACGTGCATCCAAGTGGTGCTTCGCTCCTACCTCGTGCTTCAAGACTTCGAGAATGATACTGGGATCATCTTGAGTTTTATGGGGCCGCCGTCAGACTTGTCCCTCAAGGTGGCGTGCACTTTCGGCTCTGTAAGGCTGTTGGACTGGATCTGGGAGTCCAGTTGCACTTCAGTCGACGACCGAGCGATTCGATGGACCCTCACGAACTATCTGTGGTCAGACCCGCATTACTATCGCTGTCAGGTCTCAAGAGTCTCTGGAAGAAGCGGCTGGTCGAGGTGACCTGGACATTGTGAAGTAGCTGGTTGCACATTGTTCAGGCTGCGAAGTGCCCACAACTGTAGCATACGCAGCCGCTAAGAAGGGTCATCTACCTGTAGTGCAGATTTTGTGGGAACAGAGTTGTAGAAATGGTGATGGAGACGACCATGGCCATAAGAAGAAACGTGTTAATGCTGGGGGCGATGATGGGATGCGAACTGGAGGAACGACTGAAAACACCTGCCATTGTAGTGCAGACAAGTGTGTCATTCGATGGGGGGGTGAGGTCATGTTTCATGCAGCTGTGAACGGGTATTTTGACGTCGTGAAATGGCTGTGTGAGCACACGCACCACGATAAAATGGACGCTACCTACGACCGGGTGATTAAAGATGCTCTCCGTGATGGAGAGGACGACTTTGTCCGATTCTTGCTACCTTCTGGGCGGTGTGTTTTGGATTATGCTGAGCGGTGTCCGCGACAAGAGATAATCGAGTGGTTGCTGGATTGCGGGTATATACGTCGAGACAAAAGCTTAGCTGCGTTTGCGATACGAGATTTGGCTGGCACAGGACGTTTGGATTTGATGTAGCAAATTGTGCTGTTGCACTCACCACCCTGGCGATTCTCATTTTTTTCGTTCATGATACACGAATGGTATAATGCAGTACGCAAAGCGTGTGGATGCGGCGAGCTCGCATCACTTCAATGGCTACTTGAACACCCCAACGGAAAGAACGTGTACGGGTGGATTAAGCAACACCAAGTTCATCTTAACCTCCTCGCATTTACAGCTGGAAAAGGTCATTGGAAAATTGTGGAATATCTCTGCCAGATAAAGATCGTAGACGAACTCAACACTCCGCTAAAAGCTGCAATATCAAATGGTCACACAAAATGTGTAGACGTTTTGATCAAGGTGCTCCTCGCTCATGAGTGTTATCCCAATTTCTCACCTGTAGAATATGCTGCTGAACACGGACAATTAGGTGTCGTGAAGTTTCTTCTCGACTTCCGTCCCGATGGGTCCATCCACGCGGATGCATGGTGGTCTCGTTCTCGCGATTCGTTATCGTGCGCAGCTGCTGGCGGGCATTTGGATATAGTCAAGTTGATGCATGAAATTCGCCCTCAGGATGGCAAAACAAATGCGATGGATCGTGCTGCTGGTGGCGGACACCTTGATGTTGTGCAGTGGCTGCATGCAAATAGAATAGAACGATGCACTGCGGTTGCAATGGAGTCTGCAGTGAGAAATGGACACCTCGATGTAGTGAAGTGGCTTCACCGAAACGGATTTTCCTATTGCCAGCAGCAACTAAGAGTGGATGGATAACAGTTATCAAGGAATTTTAGACGCTGCTGTGAAAAGTGGAGACCTGTATACAGTACAATGGCTCCACAAGCATGGATACACCGATTATCAATATCGGTCACTGGTGTCTGCCGCTAGTGGTGGTGTTAAAGTGGCTGTACCGAAACCTTTGGGGAAATCATACGTGCAGAGCCGAGATAGTCGAAGAGGCTGTGCTAAATGGTCCACTACGAATTGCATCCTGGCTGCATGCCACATTTCCCGAATCTGTCCCGAGAAGTATCAATGATACGAGTGACAACTAATCCGGACAAGTTCGAGATGCTGCTTTTCCAGTATGCGCACTATCCTCACTTTTTCACCTCCAAATTTGTGGTAGATACGATACAATTTGTTTTGAAGTGCGGCTCGGCAGCGGAGCGCCTTCACATTATCAATTGGTTGAAAGATTATGAAGACAGAGCTGCGAATCACGATGGTGCAAACCTGTCTTAGCTTTTGGTTCTTGACAGCTGCCGTAGCATATCCCCTAATGCCTATGCATGCATTTTCTCGATGTCTTACATTCATAACGGTATTAACATTAATGAGCCAGTGGAGACGGTGTTTTGTCCATACCCTTGAGTTGGGCTAGTGATCTTTTTTTTGGACGCCATAGCGTTGCATTCGTCTCGAGTCACCTCGCATCACTTGTATTCGCACCGAAAACAACCTATTACTGTAAAGATATTCGGAGGAGCTTCAACCTCCGGGTATGGGTCAGAACTCGCGCGTTGCAGTGGTGATTGCAGGATGCGAGATTCTTGGCTTTTGACGCGTGAGGATTTCTTTGACCCGGACTGGAGCATCGAATACATTGCACTACCCATTAGGTTGCACCGCTGCGGAACTGGACAAGTTGCCAAATAACTTCTGCAATAGCACGCGTATTGAGTTTATGGTGAGCTCGTTTCATGTTGATGGTGCCTGACTTCAACATTGTACGAAGGCTGACCGAGGTCGCTGACTTCTGAAAGCCGAGGTTACAGTGCTAGTGTTGACCGAGAGTACGCAGGAATTAATCCGTTGACATATGTGGAATCTCAGCGGGGAGAATCTTCCAGTCCCCTTCGCCACCACACTTTGCAGATTGATCAGTAATCTGTTGGTTATACGCACTTCCAGGGGGTGCTCATATGTTGCGTGTTAAGCAGAGTTTCCCGACTCGGAGGGCGAAAGGGGTATTAGGAGTTCGGTATTAGCCACAAGACAACTCGCTTTGTAACCATTGAAGCTCGATACACTTTTTAAACGAACTATGTTTGCTCTGCTCTCGATTCAACAAAACTTGGGACTGCTAGAGGTAGACGTGAAGTATGTGCGGGTGGACATACCATACCAGGATGTGGGTGCATTTGTTGAGCGATGGTTCAGCAGATTGTTTGCACAGATGACCTCTGCACGAATGCACTTGTTGATTTTTATCACTGCAAGCCGGCTCGGGGTGATGGATGAACGACCCGCATCGGGTATCTGCTTGCATGATTCAATGTTCACCACGGCTGTTCGGGGTATATGGCTCTTCAATCGACGACCTTGGTGCTCCACAAGGAGGCCGATTAAACTGCTACAGCCAAAATTTGGATGCTGCATACCTTATTCATCATGATCAATAACACAAAAGTTTTGCAATATATTTTAAATGCTTTTTGTATCTTGAGAGTTTACCCCAGTTATACTTCTTGGAATATACAAGGGTACCGAACCTGCTCATGCATTTCAAAGAAAAGCTGAAGCTTCAGAGCTGTAACATCTCCACAAGCTGCGCAGCAGTAGGTCGTCGTGACGGATCGTGCTGACAGCACGCTACACCAATACGACGAATTCGAGCAGGACAATCCTGCGAAAAACTTGGCCGTAAAGTTCCATTCATCACCTCCTGCAATATTTGAATCGGCTTGGCTTTCTGCTCACCTAATCCCGCGCTGGCGTGATACGGAAGCTTACATGTATCTAACTCCGACAGCACCACCCCAAATGAGTAAATGTCTGCTCGCTCTGAGTAATGCTTGCCTTCCAGTATTTCTGGTGCTGTCCAGAACGGTGTGCCGACGCCAGCAGTCATAGTGTTGTCTAGACGTCCGCGACTTACGCCAAAATCAATCACTTTTGCCTCCAGCTGTCGTGTAAGCAGAATGTTCTTAGACTTGAGATCGCGGTGAATAATCGGAGGCAAGTAGCTGTGAAGATACTCCAATGCTCGAGAAATGCCTACAGCTATGTGCATTTTATCGTGCGCCCACGACAATAGATCTGCATTTTTCCTCAGGTATCTCTGTAGATCGCCTAGAGGGCAGTATTCACTCACCATGGTTAGGTTGTTTAAACGGTTCCACGCCACTCCGATGAAAGTACCGATGTTCGGGTGCTCTAAGTGCGCGTTGAGCTCGATTTCCAGCGCAAATTCGTGCACCTCTTTAGCTTTGTGCGTCTTGGTTTGCAGCAGTCTCTTTGCAGCCACCTTCCGACCTGCATATTCACAAATCCAAACCTCTCCTGATGCCCCTTTCGAAAGCGCTTTCTCAAACACCAATTTCTCTACTGCAATCCGTTTCCCAACCAGGCACTCGCTCCTGAGTAGAACTTTCAATGTGATGTTCGATCCGAATTCGTCACAGTAATCATTTGGGAGCTTGATAGACTGATCTGCTGCAGCATAAGGGGAAGAAGACATATCCTCGCTAATAGCCAGTGTTGGTCGAGCTTTTGTATCTCGTTGCTCGAAATCCTCTACAGAAGAAGGCAGCATGCATGGTGTTTGGTCACTAGTAGTCCTCTCTTCGTACTCTTTCTGAGCTCTTTGCTGCCTCTTTCTTTTGCAGTAGATACCCAACCAGATCATTGCACCTGCTAACAATGCCCCCAGAATGATAGGGATCAGCAAAACGGAATCGAACCCACTCGAGTTCTCCACTGCTGCTACACCCGAGTAGTCTTCCTTCAGCCAGTTTGTCACCCACTGGCTGCCTTTGACGCTTTTCATGTCGGCTTGATTTGCTGCCGTTAAGTTGGCCGTCGTCCGGCAGGGAAACACTAGTGACCCGTAGCCGCCGTTCTGGGAACTGCTGGGGCACACATTCCAGCCAGGCTCATTATCGATGCTCACGGTGTGTAGCGCCATAACAACGTAGTGGGTGGTGTTTTCGTGCCAGTCGTGCTTAGCCATCCGCAGACTGGGGATCGACTCTGGATCGCCCCCGATGCCCCACATAGCTGCGTGGTACGTTTCGTCGTCGACGAATTCTTGCACGACGCACTTGGCTGCGTTGTTCATTTGGGCGCCATTGCACTCCCAACTCTCGTATAGCGTCGAGTTGTCCGGCTGCGTGCAGTTCTTGGGCAGACATCCGGCGGCTCGGTACTCGTGCAAGGTGAGTGCCAAAGTGGACATGTTGTGACCCCCCAAGGTCCACAACTGCACTGCGTCCTGCTTTGAGTTGATGGCAAAACCCGAGTCCCAGAGCAGTGCCAACTGTGCAAGACCGGGTAGTTTGCCCCAGTCGAGTTGCATGGCGTCTAGCCGGCTTTGGACGGCGTCTGGCACTGCGTTGATGGATATCTGGCCGCCTGAGTCATTAGATTTGGCTCGATAGTAAAGCTGTCGAGCGAGGTCGGAGCTTGAGCCATCCAAGTCGATTGACATTAGAAAAATTGTCGATATCGGCGAAGGTGATTGAGTTGAGGAATGCGGCGAAACTCCAACGAGAATATCCTTTGATATGATTCTGGACGCTGAATGAACCCACGGGGCAGCCAGCGGTGGCTTTTGACTTTCCACGTCTCACGTTTGTGGCATCCAAGCGCGAAACGACAATGCTGACGGTCCTTTGTTGAGAAGGACGAAGAATAAACGGTTGTCGACAGTAATGCAATATTGGATCGTGCGGTACAGGTGGAGCCCTCTTGATAGAAAAAAATATTAGGTACAGTATTAACTTGAGGTGTCTCTTGGATCGTTCCCGCGTTTTGTGAGACGGCATGGTTAAAGAAGCTTAGCTGACTTCATCTCCGCGGGGCATTTCTCGGTCAAAAAGCATCCAACTGCGCTAGGAGCTTTAGCTGAGTTCGTCAATAATCTTTTTCTGGTAAGAGATATTCCGCAATTTAATAATGACCTCTTCTAGCTGTAAGAGCGAGGATGTTATGATGAAGTTGGTCTTACTAAATCCACCCGTACACGTTTTTTCCATTGAGGTGTTCAAGTAACCACTGAAGAGATGCAAGTTCGTCGTATCCACATGCTTTGCTGACTGCATCATACCATTAATATATCATGAGTGAGAATCGCCAGGGTGGTGAGTGCAACAGCACAATTTGCTGCACCAAATCCAAGCACCCTGTTCCAGCTTAATCTCGTATCACAAGCCCTCGCTACGACGTAGATAGCATAGTTACCAGCTCTTCCAAGAAAGAGCTTGCTGTTAAAAAGACGAGAAAGCGCAGCAGTGGCCTGCGTGTTTTACTGAGAAAATCGAACCCAACCTAACATATACTTTTAAGTACTACAGTAGTACAATAGAAATGATTGTTGTTGAGGGAATGTTGGCATTACGTTTATTGGACTCATTTTGATGCTCACAAATTTCAAATTGAAGTAATGCATTACCTTCGCAGCGTTGCCTGCGTTGCGTTGCGATGAAGATATTGTCCTTCCATCCAGGATAAAACGCGGGCGTCATGGGAGCGTTCAAAGCTTTTCACGTGGATTCTAACGAACTGACTAGTGAAAACACTGGGGTAGTGCGCATGGAGAAATAATAGTATGTCGAATTTGTTCGTTCCATACACCACTTTGTCTCCCATGTTAGGGATGCACTCAGGAAAGTTTTGTTGTATCCACTGTGCAACGCGCAAGTGGCCATGGCAAAGAGCTAGAGTGATGGTGTCACTGGTGCATCCTCCCAGTTGATGTACACACAGCCATTTCATCACTTCCAAGTGGCCACCAGCTGCAGCAAAATCCATCGCATCAATCGAGTATTCACGTAGATTCTGTTCAATGTCACTGCGTGACGCACTGACACACTCAATAGATTTTGCAGATAACGTTTGATATAGCCACTGCACAACATTTAAATGACCTGTTCGTGCGGCATATTCTAATGCCCTGGAAGTGCAGCCTTCGGATCTGTTTGTTTGAAGCCATTGCACGACCTCCATGAATCCATTTGCAGCGGCCTCGTTCATGGCAGTAGTTGTGCTGCCTTCTGGTCGGTTCTCATGCAGCCACTGCAGCACTTGCTGCTGCCCATTAGCTGCAGCTTCATCCATCGCGTCGGTTGAGCACCACTCAGACCGGCGGGTGCTCGCCTTCGTGACTCGCAAATGACCGTCCGTTGCAGCTACCAACCGGACCTGGCCCTGTCTACTGGCTAACAGGTTTCTCTCTCGGTGAGTCCATGATGTTTGAGAAACAAGATCCACCTCAAACGGTTGATTTTTTCGTAGCTGTCGTGAATCTGAAGACGCAAACGAAAATCCTGGGACTGTTGCCGGATACAAACTCTGGAAATACTGAAGCATTTCAAGACGTCCGTGTCTCGAAGCCTCGACTAGCACACAGTAATTCGGCATGTATTCGGATCGCGGAAAGTGTTCAACCAACCATTTCACAGTTTCCATTTTGCCGTTTCTAATCGCGACAAGGAGTGCGTCTCCAAACGTGTCGACAGCTCCCTGGTCATAAATGTACTGCATCACCTCCGTAAAACCTTCTTGAGCCGCGACGTAAAGCAAAATGTACAGTCTTCCAACCTGACGCATGGCTTCGCAGGCAGCACGGCCCAACGGGTGCTCAAGTAGCCACTGCAATTGAGTAATACCGCCGGAGGAACACGCGTTTGTGATTGCCTGCTCCCAATCAGCTCTCCACCGCACAGAATCCGCAGATGGAGAATGCTCTTCGAAAATCCGCTTCATGAGGTCCAGCCTCCCCGTGCTAGCCAAATCCCTCACAGCAACTGCAGCAGCGTCAGAGTCTCGCTTGAGGTATCCACACTCGTAATTCCACTCGATAAGTTCCGGTCTTGGCGACAGTCTGGCATAGTCTAGGATGCACCTCCCACGAGGCAGCAGCATCTCGGCAAGTCCGAGGTCGCCGTATTCCAACGCCACTTTTATTGCTGACCCGCGCTGCCTGCCATCCATTCCATGCTTTGTGGTTTTAAAGAGCCACCGGGCGGTGTCCGCGTGTCCACAACGAATGGCCTCCTCGCAGCTGAGAGAGCCCCAATGGACCACGCCATGCGAGACCCGGCCATTCTTGTTACCAGGATCACTCCCAGCGTCGTGAGTCAGCAGAAACGTTAAGATCGCCAGATGTCCCGCTCTCGCAGCTGTTTCCACCACTTCCGAGGACACGTCACCATCCGGGAAACGCTCGCAGAGCCACTGCACAACGGCCAGATCTCCTCGGCCCGCTGCCACTTTCATCGCCTCTTCGAACTGGTAGCGAGCGTAGTGGACGTCGGATCGAAGGAAGTTGGTGACGCGCCATTGAGACCCTCGGGCCTCGACGGGCGAGATGTCCCACATCCACTGCAGCAATTGGATTGAGCCGAACCTGCACGCCCCCGCCAGCGACAAATTCACCGGTGGCCCCAGAAACCCGGATATTATCGGCCCGACGTCCAGTGGAGTACTCGGGTGCTGGCGCAGCACCACTTCAACACACTGCAGCGACAGTCGAGGCATTGCGATCTTCCAGCACAAAGTGGCGATAGTCCGGTGCGAAAAAAATGGACTTCAACTGGCATGGCATTGGTTGAAATAGTTGATTATTGAACCCATTTATCGACGAACCTTCGACGAGTATTGTACATGGTACCTGCACCACGCAGGATAACTGCAGACTAAGAGAACAAGCCTCGTCTTATGAATAACTCGCACGAAGTCGTGGAAGAAACTCTGCTGCGAGCACGACAGGATCGACAGCGCGCAGAAACATAATCTTGAGCAGAATGTCCCGATTTCTGATCCGCAAATAGTGTTTTCGATTCATCTTCGCTGCTCCCAGTGTAAGATTCTCTCTCTGGGTCAGCTATTTGAAAAAAAAATCAAAAGTAAATCAATACGGCCATCTTTCTTGGCTGCTTCTTTGTTGAATCGCCAAGCAACTTATACTCCTCTGGCCACTGTACTCAGCCAAGCTGACACTTACACACAAGGTTAAGTGTACCGTTATTCACCAATCTTCACCCTTAGAAAGGTTTAAAAACGACTCCTCATACAGAATTTGTTGCGGCAGGATCGAGTAGGTGAACATTAAACTGCGCACCTTTTGGTGCTTCCACTCGTCAAGAACTTCAGAAAAGCCCCCCCCCCCCGAAAATGTTGTGTTTAGCTTGAATTGAGATAGTATGCACCACATGAAGCCGAGCTGCGCCTTAGCTCTTGATGTTGTCCAGAATGATATCCCGAAGCTCAAACCCAGTCCACGAGGGCGAGACGAGAATGGTCCGCACGACCTCTTGGTTCCCGTCGAAGAAGATCATGTGCGGCGGCTGCGCGAACTCCTTCACCTAATGGCGTCCACATCCAGACCCACAACAAGACATCAACTCGCGCCTTCTACGACGGAGCCCGCACGTTTCGCGCAGCACCTTAAAGTTCGGGACTTGCTGGTGCCCAACGTCGCTCACGAACGTCTGCAGGTGTGGGAACGCCCGAAGCTGGCACGGGATGTGGAGCGGGGCTCGCAGCTCCCCGTGGGTCGCCGGGCGCTCGCTCTAGAGCATTGCAACGCGCGTCAGCTGCGTGCACTGCACGTCCGAGTTCCAGCGTCGCTCTGGGCGCGTACAGTGGGCCGTGGCAGCAGCTTCCGGAGCAGATTCTGTTCTTCGTCGGTTAGCGGCTCCGGCTGCAACGCGGCGCGGGCAGCGGCCGGGCACGTCCCACGCGCCGCATCGCTCGACGCCAGCAGCAGCAGCAGCGGCGGCAGCGCGATCCGCATGCCGCACTCCAACCGGTCAGATGGCTACACCCTCGCAGGCTCAGAATGGCTACACGACGAGGGTCCTGCCTCCCCCTCCCCCTTGCCGCGTTGAAGCTCGTCCCCTACCCCGCGCTCGTCGCAGCCCAGCCAAAAGTAGCCAGCCCTCCGCGCCCCGGCTATCTCCGCTTCTCGCCGCGTCCTCTTCCGCACTCGCGGCCGGCATTCCGCACTCTTGTCGCGCGCGCCGCCGGCCCCGCCCCGCCACGATCCGCCGCTCGTCGCCGCCCGTGCCGCTGCTGCAGTCGCCGATGCCGTCGCGCGGGCGCCCCACGCCGTCCCCGGGCGCGTCGTCGTCCACGCTGTCGGACCCGGACGTGAACCTGCTGCAGGACGCGCCGGCCGCGCCGTTCCGCGCGTGCCTGGCGTCCACCACGCGCGCCTTCCAGCTCGTCATGTTCGCCGCGTTCGTGGCGGCGCTGGCGCTGGCCATGGGCAGCAGCTACGACAACCTGAGCCCGGGGCTCGTCTGGGGCGGGCTGCTGTCCGTGCTCTCGGTCTTCTTCGTGCTGCTCTCGTACGCGAGCGTGCCGAGCTACCGCCAGCACCCGAACCCGCTCGTGTTCTGGCGCGCCATCGCCGACGCCGCCTTCGTGCTGCAGCTACTGGCGCAGCAGTTCGTGCGCTGCATCTTCTTCGACTGCGTGCCGCTCTGCAGCAGCACCAACGTCCAGTGCGGCTGCAGCACGGCGCAGGGCGCTGGCTCCACGTGCTCCGCCTTCGCGGGGCTCTTCCAGTTCTCGCTCCTGGCCTCCGAGTGCTGGTTCCTCTGCATGACGGCCAACCTGCTCATGAGCCTCACCAACCCCTTCACCGACTTCAAGCGCAACACGCGCCTCTTCCACCTCGGCTCGTGGCTCGTGCCGCTCGTGCTCGCGCTGCTGCTCATGATCACGGACGACTGGGCCGGCTACTCGGACCTGGGCGTGTGCTGGACCAACGCGCTCAAGAACCTGCCCGCCGACCGCATGGACGACTGTCCCGCTGGCTACGAGGTCACGGACAACTTCTCGAGCGACTACAAGGCCGTCAACGCCAACATCATCAGCTGGCTCTTCTTCTACGTCTGGATGGCGCTCTTCATCGTGCTGGGCATCGCCGTCTGGGTCTGGGCCTGGAAGCGCCTCAGCGAGGGCATGCCCGAGACCTACGCCGTGCGCGTGCAGAGCATCAACCGCGCGCGCTTCAACGTCTTCGCCGTCACCTTCTACTGGATCATCGTCGTCATCGTCTACATCAAGTTCCTCTCGCGCGACCGCGCCAAGCCCGACAAGTCCAGCGAGCTGCTCAACTTCCTCATCGCGGGCAAAGGCTACCTCGACCTCGTCATCTGGTTCGCGCTCAACGATTTTCACGTCGCGCACTTCACCCGCTGTCTTGGAGAGAACGCAGGGGAGATTGATGTGGATCTCAACCCACAGGTGAACGCGGCGCTTAGGCGCGAGGTGCTCTTCTACACCACGTCGGGGATCATCCAGGCTGTCCAGGCGGCCGAACGGCTCCCCGCGTCCCAGCGCATCCAACACCTCGCTCTGTTGCCGCAGACGAAGGCTACGAACGTCACGACTGCGGCGGCTTTCACGGCGGTCCCTGTCAGCGAGAGTGGGAATGCTGCCCACCCGTCGGCCGCATACGCAGCCTACCTACAACAGCAGTCGAATGCTGCGGAGCGTGAAGGTACTAATGGTGCGGGCGCATTTGACGAAAACATGCGCGTGGCGAAGAACTCGCCACGTACAAAGACATTCCACGACTACGAGCCACACGCGTTCAAAAAAATTCGGGAGCGATTCGGAGTGAATAACGAAGCATACTTGCAGGCGCTGTCAGCCACGGCCAAGGAGCGTCTGAGCGAAGGTGCCAGTGGAGCATTCATGTTTTACTCGGCTGACGGCTCGCTCATCGTGAAGAGTACCAGCAAGGAGGAGTGTTCATTCCTCCGCAGTATCGCTCAGGACTACGCAGATTATCTGTGCGCTAACCCTCGCTCTTTGCTACTTCGCTTTTACGGCTGTCATTGTCTCGAGCTGTACGGCAAACAGTTTTCTTTCGTTGTCATGGCTAATCTTTTCGATACCGATCAAGTGATTCACTCGCGTTACGATATCAAGGGCTCGTGGGTAAACCGTCACGGCGACTTACCCAAACGTGGTAAGAAGGTCACATGTCGTCACTGCAACCGCAAATACACTTACCAGAACTCGGCGCCGGAGAATGCTAACTGCACAGTTCGCTTGGGCGGTCATGAGCCCAATGTGGTCTTGAAGGACTCAGACCTCACGCAAAAGCTGAATCTTGATCGCGACGTGGCTCTGGAACTGTACCAACAGCTTTGTGCTGACACGCAGCTGTTGTGCTCGTTTGGGATTATGGATTACTCTCTTCTCATGGGTATCAACGAAGTCGAGTACGTGGTGGACGAAGGTGGCAATAGCACGGATGATGAAACCGATGCGGGCAACACACCGACTCAGGCGAGTTCGCAAGGCACAAAAGCAGGAAATAATCAGCAACGATCATCTGTATACAACCCTTTTACGGAAAAATCGATGATGGACCCACGAAGTGGAGGTACGCAGAATTTGGCCAGGTCAAAGGGACCACCTCCTGTGCAAGCTTCATCGTCGAAGCCTCGACACCATGCAAGCGTGTCTTCAAACGTAGGGTCTTTCAACAACCGGTCAGCACTTGGCGAGCCAGTGATGCAACGAAAAGCATCGAAACCACGTGAATTTTCAAAGAATAGCCGCCATGGACAACGAACCGCGAGTAATACGTCTTCATCTGGACGTCGGCTTCCGCGCTCCGGCATGCGGATGGCTAACACTGTAGTTGGTCCAGCATACTACCATCTTGGCGTGATTGATATTCTGCAAACTTGGACGCTGCAGAAGCGAATGGAGCGATTTTTCAAGATTGTTTTCAAGGGCGTAGACGGTGATGGCCTTTCTGCTATTCCACCGAAGCTCTACCAGGCGCGCTTCCAGCTCAAGATGGCAGATATTCTCGGTGTCGAAGATCTTGTGAGCGGCGACAATGCCGACCTAGACTTGTTTACTCAGCAGAACTCCCACATGGATGTTGACACGCAACAAGTGGATCAGCAGTTTAATATCCAGTCCATCCGGTCACTGGCATCCTCTGAGCTTATGGCCATTAACCCCATGGACTCGCACTACGCAAACAGCAGATCGTCCTCCAACCTGCGGCAGCGCAGCACGGAGAACTCACAGTCCGTTGGCCAAGACACGGAAGAGTACACGGGCATCGATTACCACTTGTAGAAAAGATCAATGCTTCGCGGAAGAAAATGATGAACGTTTTGAGTGGGATGGGATCCCTCCTTATGTAGCTGCTGAGGGGCGCGAAACTTCAAGTACAAGCCTCAAGTGAAAGCGTTCATGGCGCTTGCCGCTAGGTTCTAGATGACAAGTCTAGCAGAGTGCAGGGAGTTTGGAGTCCGGCCCCAATCTCGAGTGTCAATGAGTGCAGCAATTTTAACGATCCCCTCCTGCAAAGGGTGCTTATACGAAGTGCATGTTAACAAAAGAACAAGAGAAACTAGTGCGTCATTGACTCGATGTAAAATGTTGAAACGTGCGTTTGGTAACCACATAGGCATAGTGCAGCCGCCCGGGCAATGGTTATCAAAATCTCTGGAATCAGCGATTAGCTGAGGTGACCTAACATTGAAGTGGCTTGTTGCACATTTTCCAAGCTGCGATGTACCCACAACTGAAGCGTACGCAGCGGCTAAGAAGGGTCATCTATCTGTAGCGCAGTTTTTGAGGGAGCAGAATTGTAAAACTGGTGATGGAGACGACGTCGGCAAGAACAAGCACATTCATGTTGGAGGCGATGATAGAATGCGAGCTGAGGAGCGACTGCTAAGTGCAGACAAGTGTGTCATTCGATGGGGAGGTGAGGTCATGTTGCATGCAGCTGAAAACGGTTGTGAAACCAACAACCCACGATAAAATGGACGCTAACTACGACCGGGTGATTTCAGCCGCTCTCCGTGATGGAGAGGACGAAGTGCCATTGGGCGGTGCGTTTTGGACTATGCTGAGCAGTACCCGGGACAAGAGGTAATTTAGTGGTTGCTGGATTGCGGGTACAGTAGCTGGATTTGCGGTACGAGATGGCACAGGGCGTTTGGATTTGATGCAATAAATGAATGGTGTTGTTAACTACCACTCTGGCGATTCGCACTCGTGTCGTTCATTCATGTTTATGGATGTTATGATGCAGTAGGCGTGTGGGCTCGCATCTCTTCAGTGGCGACTCGAGCAGTCCAAAGCGGATTTTTCTATCACCAGTACATGTATTAATAGCAGTCACGAATGTGGAAAATGGAGACCTACACCAGTGCAGTGGATGGATACGCCACATCGATGATCAGCATTGGTCACTGTGCTGAAGTGGCTGTACCGAATCCTTTGGGGTGACCATACGTTACGTAGCTCGTCGCAAACATCTTGGCGACCATGGGTGCCGGCCCCCAATGATATACCATGTTCATGCAGGCACATGATAGTGGGTCGTTCTTCTGCTCCGTCGCCCCTCACCCCGACGATCTTCTTCTCACCATAATCTCGCAACTGCCACGTCAGTCTGCACTTCAACCTCAACTTGATTCAATTCCTAGCCAGCAGCCATGACCACTCCCTCACTACGCTGCGTTGACCTAAGCCCCCCTCGGGCCACCTCTGCTGACTATTACAACGCACAACCAAATACTTCAAACTAACGTATAATATATACATGTTCCGCCAGATCCACCGTCCACCCCAGTAACTAAACCTAAAATTCGGCCCTCCTCAGCGGCTGAGTCAGTCACAAGACGGGCGAGAAAGGCATTGCGCGCTTCTTACCGTTGCTACATGAGGGTGCTCCCCCCATATTTCGTATCTGGCACCGGTTGCTCAATCCCGACTGACCATCACTCCTGTTTTTGGCGCGCTCCGCTCCGCGCCGCTGGCCCATCCCCTTCCGCACTCCGCCTTCCGCGCTCTTCCGCACTCGTGAACATGGAGCAGCGGCGGCGTGCGGCGGCCGAGGCGCTGCAGCGCCACAGTCTGTTCGGCTTCCAGGTGCACGACGCGGCGCTGGGCGCGCGGCTGCGCGAGCTGCGCGAGCTGCTGCTGGCCACGTGCGGCGAGCGCGACCAGGTGGCGCTGCTGAGCGAGAACGTGCGCGAGATCGAGGAGCAGCTCGCGGGCCGCAGCGAGCGCTTCCTGCTGGAGCCGCTGCGCCGCTTCGAGCAGGAGATGGAGCTGCTGCTGGACGTGGGCAGCGGCGACGAGGCCAGCGACGCCGACGCCGACGCCGACGACCTGCTCACGGACGAGGAGCAGGACTGCTGGCCGTCCCCCGCGCAGAGCACGATTACTATTCATACGGCGCGGATTACTACGCCCGTGCAGAGTACTATTCATAGGACGAAGAAGAGTACTATTAGTACTATGAGTAGTACTGCCAAGGACGAGGACGTGCTGTGCGGCGTGTGCTGCGCGCCCGACTCGCTCGAGAACGACCCGATCGTGATCTGCGACGTGTGCGGCGTGGCCGTGCACCAGACGTGCTACCGGCTCGCGGCCGTGCCCGACGGCGACTGGTACTGCCACCCGTGCCGCCAGTACCTGGACGCGCAGGACATCGAGGGGAACTTGATCCCGACGCACGAGCTGGAGTGCGAGGCGTGCTGCTCCAAGGCGGGCGCCATGGCCCCTGCGGCAGACGGAGGCTGGGTGCATGTGGCCTGCTCCATGTTCCTGCCAGAGCTCTACTTGCAGGACAAGCACGCGTCGAGGTTCCAGGGCCCGCTGGATGACTTGCAGGTGGTGTGCGGAGTGGACAAGTTGAAGCCCAGGAGGCGGCTGCGGTGCTGCTTCTGCAAGAAAGCAAAGTGGGTAGTCGGGGGACTCGTGCTGTGCAGCGAGGTGATGCAGAGGTTGCTAAAGTATCGTTGCTTGTCGTGTTGCAGTGACAAAGGAGCGTGTGCGCAGTGCGCAGTGGGCAAGTGCGTCGTGGCGTACCACGCACTATGTGCGTTGCGAAACGGGATTAAACTTCGGTACATGGAAGATCGGGTAAGCCTGTTAGTTGCTACATGCTAGTGCTGCTCATGCATCCTAATACGTTTATGCTTCACGGCAGGGCCAATTTGGCAGTGGGTGCCTTAAACATCAAGCTAATTTTTTAAAAATGGATGGCGACAATGAAGTAGACGTCGACGAGGTCACACCACAGATGAACAAACCCAAAACGAAAAGGATGCGCAAAAATTCATGGTCAGACGATGACAGCGAGAGTGACAGTGTTATCGATGAAGGTAATGAGCTGGACAGCGACAGTGACCATGGCGGTAGCGATGATTCGCTCTCAGACGATGAACAAAACTTGCGTGACAAGGCAAAACCAAATACGCAACCGAGCCCAACCAAAATGTCGCCTCCACGGCTGCTTGGTGGACCGCCCCTTAGAAAGCGTGGGAGCAAGCCTAAGCGAAGTCGTCAAATCAAGCTTTCATTCGCTTCAGCTGATGACACTCCAGTGAAGTCTAAATCTACGAAAATCGACGCCGCCAGTGCAGTCTCAGTTTCCCAAGATTCGGCTACTACTGCCAATGTTTCAGCTCCGCAGCAAATAGGACCAGTCCTCGTCCATCGCAACGATGATATTTCCACAAGCCGTATTGTGCTGCAGTCGAGCGTATTCTTTCCTGCAGTTTACCCCTCTGGATACAAACCAACTGATACCAGTGAGCAGGAATTTGAGTACGTGATGGCTTTGATTACTACTCGCCCGTTGGGCATTGGAGTTACTTCAAACAAGGGGCCTGGCATTTTTCTTCTTGCCCCCAATACGTCGAGCCCAGCGGTCCTGGAAGCTATAAACCAAGGTGTAATTAAAAATGGCGATGAGATATTCGCAATCAACGAGCAGGTGTTACGAAACACAACTGTCAAAAATTTTAAGGAAATCATAGTTCCGGCGCTGTCGCTACCTGCTCGTTGCTGGTTTCGTACTAAACGAAAAAGCAAGGTGTTTCCAGCTGCCTCGTCCAGCGCTATTTCGGCTGGAGTCGAAACCTCAGCTCGGTCCATGACTGTGAAGGTAGCAAGTAATAAACTGAACGTGGCTTCGATAGTAACATCAACTCCACCGGAAAGTCGTCAAGCTGCCACTCAGTCTATTCAAAACGCTCGCGGTGATGATGGAGTTGTGTCTTTAGGTATTGACTGGCCGTGGGTCTTTCTTCGATCAGATGGAAAATTGGCGATGAACCTCTTTTGGAAGTCACTCGACTCGGCCTTTTTCGTTCGAAAAATTAATAAGCGCACCTTCTCCCAGCTTCAGGAAAAGGTTGAGGACATGTCGGGGGTCCGTTTGACATCTAGTCATCCTGAGTATCAGCAAGTTCGTGAGCTACTAGTGATGCCGCGACGTGAGCGTGTACCGGCCTTTATCGTTGAGTTTCGGAGAACGCGCCAGCAAAAGCAAAAGTTTCTTTCTTCCGATATTATAATGGGCGCTTCGAGTGAGCCAAAAGATTCAGAGTTAAAAGTGGATGAACAAACTGCGCTAGCTGTGGGGACCACAGTCACCGTTGCTAAGCGCACATGGCCTGGAATGAACAAGCTTGGTGGCGTTGGTCGAATCAAGAAAGTGAACGATGAAACCCTATCTAGCGGTACAAAACGATTCACGTACAACATTGCATATGTTGTCGCAGGCGGCTTTGAAAAGAATGTGGAGAGAAAATATATCAGTGTGGTGGACCTGGACGCTGAAGAAGCAGAAAAAAATGAAGGCAACAGCTCAACAATAGCAAGTAGAAGGCAAAAAGTGGAGCCTGAGCCTGACTCGAATGATAGTGATGAAACCGACGCAAGCACATTGAGCGTGCGACTTGCTTTTACTATGAGTCGAACAGGAGACGAAGAACTTCAGACTGCACTACCAGACGCAGGTGTTGTGCACCCACCTAAGAAACGGCGATTCCAATTGCAGTTTTCAACGGCAAATGCTACCGTTCATTGTGAGAGGAAATCTGACATAAGAATCGCTGTCTCTCATGAACCCGAAGATGCCATTCCTGTGAAGGAGCTGCTTTTGCATCGTCATTTCGATGTAAAACTGCCAAAGCACGAAGTATTGATTAATGCATGCTTTTCTTCAGAGTTGCTTCGCGTTGAAGATCGTGTTGGCGATGAGGTAGATGAGGATGATACGGATAGCGAGACTGAGGCTGATGAAATCAAAACAGAGTTGGAGACGCTACAAACCCAGTTTCGTGCTGTGATGGAAGCAAATGAACTGGCGTTTGCGTCACTTACCTCAAAAGTGGAGGAAGAGTACGCCTCGAAGGGGTACCGTCAGCAGGAACTTCAAGATATTCAGTGGCGAAATTATGAGCGAATGTATCAGGAGCTCCAAACTGCTAAACAACTGTTCGATGACAGCGATGACGGTAGTGATTCTGACATAGAAGGATCGGCGGCCGGAAACAAGGCCGGCAGCGAAGAAGAGCAAGAAAGCGAGCCTGAAGACGTGTCTTTTGGAGGAATGTTCGTAAACAAACTGAAACAGGAAGGCAGCGAAGTGTGCACGTTGTGCGAGCTAAGTGGTGGTGATTTCACTGGTACGGATACAGGCAGTGTTGTGCATCCTCAGTGCGCAATGTTCACACCTGAAACTTTCTTCAAAGATGGCGTTGTCCATGGCATTGATCTGGTGGACCCCGAACGTCGGAGGTTAAAGTGTTCGATTTGTGGCGGAAAGAAAGGACTAAGCAAGATCCAATGTGCCCACAGAAAGTGTGTGCAAGCATTCCATGTTGCTTGCGCTTTTGTCAATGGTCTTCTCACAAGCGACCCTTACTACCAGGCGTGGTGTCCTCGTCACCTGAAAACCTCGGGAATGGGCCAATTTGTGGAGCTTCCAGACCACTTGACCAAACACGCGCAGTCAAGTAATAGCAACGACACCCCTAGCGCAACACCCGCATCATCCCCGGCCCGTCGTAATAGGAAAGGAAGCAAGCAGCGGTCATCCCGCCAGAAAAGGGGTCGCAACCGCCAGGATTCAACACCCGCTGAAGCTACTACTGCGACTCGTGCAGACATATCCTCGTCGAAGACAAACAGAAAGCGCAAGCGAAAGGGTAGCAATGCTAGTATGCCTGCCAACGGCACCACTACGAAAAGTGCTGCTCGGGCAAGTCGAGGTAGTAGCCCCCGCAGCGCTATCGATATTGAGGAACAGGAACCTAGATGTGCGCGGCGTCTTGACATTGACGAGCTCAGCGATGACAGCGATCATGAAGGTAAAGCAGTGGAGGCATGGCAGCAAGATCGTGATACTCAACGCATTTTCGTCAAGAACGATGTGGTGGAGGTCTTGGCACGTGAGTGGCCTGGTATGAACAAACCCGGTGGGGTCGCTCGAGTGCGTGCTGTGGAGCTGGTGCCGAATAAACATGGTGGGAAGGACGTGTTCTACGACGTGAATTATGTCCTTGGTACGTACAAGGAAAAGCGTGTTCCGGCTAGGTTCGTTCGAAGCTACATTGAATCTACCTCTGAATAAGGTGTCCAAACCGAAATAGAGTTAAAGTAATAGAGATAGCTTTGTAGTGCTTGCGCGTTAGTAAACCACTTTCAGCCCATGCAGTATCTCGTCTTCTCCTTTCTTGGGAAACCAACCAGAACCAGGTTTTTGAAAAGACCAGGTAATTCGTCATGAATTTGGCGAAGAAGCGAAGGGATGCTGAGTAGCCAATATACAGTACTTCGAAGTACACCTTTTCCAATTGCTCACAATAATTCCTTGCGGGCGTCCAACCTCATCACGACAGATATTTCGTCACATGTATGCCCATTGCCATGATGATGGGGTGAAGTGAAGTAAAAAAACGAACTACTCGTACTTGCGAGTTCTGGATGAAACGCGGTAATCAGTGGCTGTCGCGGCAAAATGAACAACTACAGGATAGTATGATATCTTGAGGCGCTGTATGCGCGCGTGAAAAGCGTGTTTCTTTGATACCCATGACAAGCATCTCTGTGCAATGTGCGAGACGAGCTGAATGTATCATATCTACAGTAATCAGGCATATGTCTGGCACTCAATAGGGCAAAGGCACCCTGTTCTATAGTAATTTGGGGGTGATGCCATGAGTATTAGTTCGGTTGAAGAGATCGATAGAGAGAGGGAGGGAGAGAGAGAGAAAGAGAGAGAGAGAGGGGATCCATGCACCACCTCCGAGACGCGGAAGCTCGGGATCATGGACGGGTCGAAGGTCAACCTGAAGTATACTGTAGTGGTGTAAGCGCTGTGTCATTAAGCCGATTTTCGAAGTTGCCTTGCAGAGCTATCCTTTAAAGCCAATACAGGGGGTAATTTCCCAGGCTATCACCATATCTTTGTTCGAGCGAAGTTCAATCTCGCTATACTATATTCGATGCGGAGCAGCAGTCCAATCTCCATGCCTGTGGTAGCGGTGCCTGTGTCTTTGGCCAAGCCTTTGTTCCTGCTAATGCGGAAAATGGTAGAGGGTAAAACAAAAACATCAAACCAATAAAACAATAAACAACAGCACAAATTCCATTACTACCGATAGGATCTTATAAACTTACACCCCCCCTGCGTGAGTTTCTTCGTTTTCCTTGTCGCCAGCTTCCTTCACGCGAGGAATCATTCCCAGTTGCATTTTGTTCATGATTACCACGTAGAAGAAGATGTTGACGACCATGATAGCAGCTAGCGTGAAGAACATGTACTCGATGTGGCCATTGTTCAGGTTGGACGGGATGTACTTGCCGAACAGAAGCACGATGATGGAGAGCAAGGTACTTCCCATTGAGTTCACAAAAAATCCAAGGGCGATAGACGTACTTCGCATGCTCTGCGGCACCTCAGAGTAGTTAATATCGTACGACGGGATGGCAATCATCACACCAGCGAGAGCAACGAGCAGGTATTGAGGGATAGCCGTCCACCAAGGAATGTCGTTCATGACTTGACCTCCGTCGTCGTTCAGGAGGAATTGCGTCACACCGTCCGCGTCAACGTATGTGAGCGGTGAAGTGCTACGACGAATGATCTCGTAGCAGCCCGTCCAGATCATGGCAATGACCGCCACACAATATCCAGCCAACACCTTGCCATAGCGACTGGCAGGCTTGTCAGCGTGCTTTTCGTAGAGCGGGTACACTACCTTCTCCATAAGAGGAACGAAGATCAAGACACCGATCGGGTTGAACATCTGCACAGTGGGCCCGGGCATTTGACTCGCGAAAGGTCCACTGCCAAGACGAGTATCGGTCTGCTGCACAATGGACTGGTTGTTACCACGCTGATTCTGGCACACCCACCAAAACACGTTGAAGGCGTTGAACGGGAGGATGCGAATCACTTGCTTCACTCCGCCCACAAGCTTGGGGTCGAATCGACCACCAACGGTGTCTTTAGCAGATTCCATGAACTCCGAGCTCTGTCCAAAGTAGACCCAAAGAATGGTCGCGATGACGATCACCACGCCACAAGCGTACGAAATGTTGTGGCCAACCTCGCCGTGGTCCGACAAGACTGAAGCCAGGATGTTGAGCAGGAAGGCGGCAACGTATAAAATTGTGCCGAGAACAACCATCTGAGCGCTGAAGTTCCTCTTGGCGTGGTGACTTACGATCTTGATCACGAGAGCGATGGACTCCTTCGTCGGGGGAACGTTCACGTAGCGGTTGCGAGTGAACCAGAGGAGGGCCACGAAAATCACCAGCATGGCGAAGCCAACAAGGTAGACAGAGACATAACCGTAGTCGGCGGGGATGGCACCGAAGCCGTGGATCGACACGGACGGGAACACGGCATAACCAATGAAGGCACCGATATTGGCAACCCAGTATTGAATACTGAAGAAGAGGGCCTTCTCTGAGGGTGGTGCAGCAGGAGAGAACTGGTCACCTCCGTACGAGATCACAAGTGAGCGCAGACAGATCTGTGAGACCGCCACGCCCAGGAAGAGACCGATGTTGAAAATGGCCTTGCTAACTCCGAGGTGGTTGTTCACGACGGCCGGCAGAGCGGCGATCACGAGGAAAAGCAGGCCGAACGAGTCGAGTGTGGCAGCCGACAGCAGCGTCTTGAACTTGCCCAGGCGCTCGTCGGAGATGTACCCGGCCACGATGCACATGAACTGGCTGAACGAGTCGTACGTGAGCTTCATGGAGGTGGAGCCCTTGTTGGACCAGCCCAACTTCTGGAAGAAGTTCTTGAGCGACTGGCCGATGGCGAAGCTCGTGACCTCCTCACACGCCGTGAGGATGAGCAGGAAGATGCACACGTGCTTGAGCACATTGGTGGCATACCGCACAGGACGCTCATCCCATAGCTTGGTGTTGATGTAGCACGTCACAGACGGGGTCAACGTCGGTGTGAGCGCTGGCGACTGCACCTTGGACATCTTGACGGGAAGCAGCGAATTGCACAATGAGCGTTCGAGCCGCCACCGCCGGAGATTTACCGGTTTTACAGGTTTTCGTTGTAAGCGACGGCGGTGATACTCTCACTAGTCCTGCACGGTTGACTTGTCTCCTTGACATACATGCACTGATACATTTGCCCACTATATCGCCCCAGCTCACCGCGTCGAAGTGTAGGCTGCTTTGATCCTTGTCATTTGCGAGTGGTGAGACCGTGGCGGCCAATGACACCCGCGCACCGCTCAACGACGAACTCCGCGCTCGGACGAGCGTACCACGAACTGACAGCTGGGGCTACCGAGATGGACGCTCGTGTCGATGGACAGCTATTATACACTATACACTGCATGTGAAGAGTCGTGACGAAAGAGGACTTTTGGCTTGCTACCGGATCGTTTGCCGCCTTGGTGGCTGAAGTTGAGGCAGCCCAACCATCGGAACGCGACGTTCGAGTCTGACTCGTACCGGCGTTTTGCTAGACGAATGCCGGTTGTGCTAGTCGCGCGACAACATCGAACTTGCTACATATTTCGAATGGGAAGTCCTTGGTTGGGGCGACTCTCCTGCTGGCTGATACACTCGATCGAGGGCCGAAAGCGACGCAGCCATCGTCAACCAGCAGGTGACACGCATTCTAGCGGTGATCTTCCTATACGTGTGCGCCGGGTGCGTAAGCCACACTGCATACATGCACACGACCAGCTTCCCGCGAGATCGTGCACGTTGAAGTGGAAGCATACGTGATGCAGTCCTCCGGTCGTGATTCGCCGCCAGCTTCACGCCGAGCCGCCAATCACCTCGCCGACGATCCCCAGCGGAGACCACCGGCATAGTGGACACCTTGTCGCCCCCTTACGGTCTCTGCTGTGCATTGGCCTGCACTGCACCAATCCACGACCCACCAATTGTCCGTGTCATGGAAAACCAACTACCCATCCACCCCATGGATGTGACCCTGATCCGAACTAACTACTGTATTTACCTCACCAATCGTGCCCCGACTATCGCGTCTGGCTTGGCCCGCCGCAAAATAATGCACAACCACGACGAAATGCCTACATGTATAATACGTGTACGTGTACTGCACATTGTCTTGGTGGGGCTGACGTACTTGGAGTTCACTTTGCAATTTGCGCATCCCCACGACAATGGCCCCGCAACACCAGAACGAGTCGACCAAGACGGCTGACGCCCATGCCACCAAGCCCGTGGCCGTCAAGAACGCGCTCAACCAGGAGGTGGAGCACGCCAAGTTCGAGCACCCGGAGCTCAAGAGCGTGTACCCGGACACCAAGTTTGACCCGATCCCGGAGCTGCCGTACTCCAACCGCGCGTTGAACGCCGACCCAACGTTCAAGAACCTGCTCAAGGACGCGACGGTGACGCACCTGGCGCCCAAGATCGGCACCGAACTGTCGGGCATCCAGCTTCACGAACTCACAGATGCGCAGCGAGACGAGCTGGCGCTGCTGGTGGCGCACCGCGGCGTGGTGTTCTTCAGGGACCAGGAGATCGACGTCGACCAGCAATTGGAGCTCGGACGCTACTACGGACCGCTGCACGTGCACCAGAACCTGGGGCACCCGAAGGACCGCGAAGAGATCGTGGTGGTGGAGAACTCGGTCGAGACGAGTGACGCCTTCCTTAAGCGCCAGATTTACGACCCCTTCAACGCCTGGCACAGCGACGTGTCCAACGAGCGCCAGCCGCCGTCGTACACGAGCTTTAAGGTGCTGACAAACCCACCGGTGGGTGGCGACACGCTGTGGGCTTCAGCTTATGAGGCGTATGACCGCCTCACCCCCCCGATGAAGGAGTTCATTTCCGGTCTGACGGCGATTCACACGGGCATCGTAAGAAATCGCGGTTGAGTTGATGCATGGCGTTTGAGGAGATGTCTGACTAGTCTCTATGGTTCTTGTCTTGTGACAGCCTCAAGCTGCTGCCGCTGCTGCTAAGGGCTTCACGATTCGCCGCCCGCCCGTCGAGTTTGAACACCCCGTTGTTCGTACTCATCCGGTGACTGGCCGCCGCTCGCTTTACGTGAACCCTGCGTTTACTAAGCGCATCGTGCAATTGTCTGCCGCGGAGTCCGGTAAGAGGACTGCTAACTTGCTATTACTGTGTCGACCGGTGCGGCATGCTAACGACTTCGACGTCGTTTGTTGCAGATGCTGTGCTGCGCCTTTTGTACCAGCACGTGACGGAAGGCCACGAGTTGCAGGTGCGCTTCCGCTGGACCAAGAACGCTGTGGCGATTTGGGACAACCGCTCCACGTTCCACTACGCAACGTTCGACTACCTCCCTGGCAACCGCCACGCTGTTCGCTTGACGCCGCACGGCGAGGTGCCGTACTTCGACCCCGAGGCTGTCCCGAAGTAAGCGCGTCAAAACGTTTTTGTTGAGATTGTTTGATGCGAGCGGCCACTTGCATCCGGGCCAATGTAATGAACTATGGTGAATGTGTGTAGATTGATCATTTCGACCTTTCGTAGAAACCTTCTCGACGAAAGTTCTTCATCGGAAAACTCAATATGACGGCTTCAAGTGCGGCCCACTGTCACTTCTGTTTCTCGAAGTTCAGCTGGGTGATTCTACGCAGTGGAATAATCAGCTACAGGGATCTCTAGAATACTACAGACTGCGGTATCTTCGCCACTCTCTTAGTATATTAAGCAAATGAAAAAGATTTACTTGTGTTCCGTCTTATTTGTTTACGGCCCCTCGCCATGTACATAAAACCACGGATATTAAAACTCTTAGGAGATAGAAGAATGTAATCTTGTTAAACGCTGTAGCGGAAGCTTATGATCACACGATCATTCCTTCACGTTATAAGCAACTTGTATCCATGACAGAGGTATGCACTGCACACCACGCCCACACCATCGTTATATCCACTGTTCTGTAAAGTGATTACAGAACACTGGACAGCACGACAAAAATGTTCTGTCCGTCTAGCCACAGCCAGCTCCAATCCGAATGCCAAAAGCTGTGCTTAATCCAGCACAATAATATCTGCGTGGTATACTTGGGATAAGAACATTTGGTTGGTATGCAACGTGTTATTAGCGGTTTAAAACTGTGAATGCAATAAGCCATTTAGGCTGTGCACGTTGGACTATCACCACCGTGATCATCGTCTGATAACGTGCCGACTCTTGGTTTTGAAGGTTTGTAGTTCCCAATACATTATTGAAGATGTCAAGCCAAAGCCGAAAGATAATTGGTTACTAACCGCTACGAACACCTCGATAGATTATTGAGCTGAATTTACTGCAATAACTTCAGCACCAATTTATTTTTCGGCAGCGCTGCGGCAGAAGTCATGTGGGCAGGGAGGAAAAAATGCAACTGGCGGGGAAGCCTACAAGACAGATGGGTGGCCGATCTAACTTGTCGCCGAGTGTACCTTCCAACCGTGACAACCCCTAGTATCTAATAGCCGGATAAAACCACATCTATATTGTGCCACTTGTACATGTATTGTGCCGGTTGACTCACTCCGGTTCAAGAACACGACAGAATCCAACTGCCGCGTCACAATACTTCACAGCTTGGTAAAAAAATCTCGACGAAAGTTCCTCATCGGAAAATCTCCGCCTAGCTGGCTTTGCATTTTGCTTTTTCTCCCAGAGAAGGCGAGCTAGTGCGGGATGCTCACTGTGTGCGAGCAACTTCTGCGCCGTCGCCCGGGCTTTCGCTCTTAGCGATCCGTCGGCGACAATATGTCGGCCCCTCTCCAACACTTTCGCTGCACCAAGTTTGCAGCTTGGGTTCTTTCGAGCTGCTTGATATGATATGGGAAACGAGCTGTACCCCCGGACAAGGTAGCGAAGGCAAGAATATCGTGCGCTGGAGAAATTATGTCGTGAGTGCAGCTGCCGCAAAAAGGCATTTTGAGGTTGTTTGTTGGCTATACTATAGCGTCGCATGCAAAATATGCGATGGCTGCACTACCAAGTAATCCGGCAAGCGCTTCGCCTGGGGAATATTGAGCTGACAGAGGCGTTAATGCCCCCAGCAAGACCATTTTCGACTACGTACCTTATGAAGGCACGGACCCACAAGTGATTAAACTTTTGCTTGACAGAGGGCACTTGCAACATAATGAAGCGCTGGCTACCAGCTTAATGCCTTCATCGACCGGAAACCCGATTTTACGTTGCTACAGCGCTCGATTCGCCTCTACCCTTTGTCCGCCGAGCACCTGGATCACTGGACCTCCGGGTTTAGGAGTGCGCTGAGTAAAGCTCGCGAGTTTGGCGAACTTTCACATCTGCAACAGCTACTGCAGCATCCGTTGGGCCGTGATGCGAGCAACGCTGGCGACACTGATAACTTCGACATTGAAAATTTCCTATGTACGGCAGCCGAAGCAGGCCACATTGACGTGGTACAGTACCTTTTGACGGAAGGCTCCAACGACGCGGAAGGAAGGACCTGTTGAATGCAGTTCAAGCAAGTCATTTGGAAGTGGTGAAGTGGATGCTCAAACACGTTTCCTATCCTAGTGGACTGGGAAATTCGTATGTGGTGGGTGCAGCGGGAGGAAATGGAAATCTGGAGATACTGCAGTTCTTTTAATCTTTGACGCCGTCGCTAGTGCATAAAGCGAGTCGAGTGGAACCGATTCGGTGGGTCCGTGGCAATCTCAAACTCGCCACGCAATCGATCCTGTCGCGATAGGAGGTAATCTGCCAGCTCTCGAATGGCGGCAGGCTAATCGATTCGAGACTTCAACGACGAGCGCCATGGATGATAAAGCGAAACTCGGAAACCTAGAAGTGGTGAAATGACTCCACTTCAATCGGTCTGAAGGATGTACCACGGAGGCTATGAACTCAGCAGCTGGTAGTGGAGCTATTGGGGTTGTTCAGTAGTGGGCCACTACTAGTGGCTCCACGCTAATCGGCAAGAGGGGTTCACGAAGGATGCTATGTAGCGAGCTGCGTATTTATGTCATTTTCATGTTATGTAGTGGCTGTATGAAAATCGGTCTGAAGGCTGTACTGTCAAGGCAGTCGACGCACTATGGATGGGGAACTTGCATAACGCTGCGTATCTGATGGATCACTACCCCGGGTTTACCCCCCAAGTGAATCTGCCGTGGCAAATGAATCGCTTCGATGTCATTCTATTCGTGCATAAGCATTACCCGTTCGCTCTTCGCTCCACGGAAGTATACTGACAACCCAGATACTCAACTTTTTTTCTCCCCACAAGATGGAAGTGTTGAAGTGGCTGCAGTCGAAACACTATTGAGAGTTACCTCGTGGGGCCGAAGAAGTGATCTCTCCATTCGCTCGATGCAGTTGCTAGTACGACGCATGTTTGTGGTCCAAAGTAGCTAAAAGAGAGCAACACCTCACCGACGGCGCCATTAATAAGCCAAACCAAATATCAGAGATCCTTGCAGCACTTATATGCTTAGAAAAATACCAAATAGCACACTTTGAATATTTGGACATTCATATGAGCAGACTACCCTTTAGCTTTGGCTTGCAGGCTACTTCGAAGTATGAGCGGTTGAAGTTTGACGCAAAACTGTGTTTATAAGTGTGAGATAGGGTATGCGCCGCACCAGCAAGGTCAAAGGATGACCATGGTTTGCATGGTCGGATGTTAAAGTGGCTGGTCCAATAAGAGTTGCTTCATTAGCGCTGTACCGTGCTGTACCGTGCTGTGCGTGTGGGCAATTTAGACAATACTGGGTGGCAAAAGCTGGAATAAACAAAGCAAGACCGTACTTACACAGGATAATTCCTACAGCACCTTCTTTTCTGTTCAACTTTCCGAATAGACCATCTCAATAACTTTGATGATCGCGTTCGACTCCATTCATTGACTCGGGATGTCGGTGGTTGCAGCGCTGGGTTCTCTTTTGGACTCGGTCTCACCCGTTGATGAACGCCCGCTGTCGCCATTCCAAGGCAGCGTGAGTGAGCGGAGTGATATGAGAAGGTATTGGCACCTCCTCATTCTTTTAACTATTTTTAAGTTTTTTTGAAACTATTTCGCATGCATACCTGATCGAACGAAGTATATTTCCCCCTCTCATCTATCTACGCCACCTCCGTTCGCAACCTCGTCAATTTGCACAAATCGAATACTCTCCATTAGAGCCACCGTGTAACGGACGTGATAGCTGAGCCAGCATTAGACTGCGCATGAAATGGGGGATTGTTGAACACAACCTGAACGGGAAGTAGTTGCCGATAAGGCATACAAAATGTCGTATCAAGCATTCAATTTCTTGTTATCCCATTTATGGCGAGGTCACGGCGTCGAGTTCAAAACCTTAAGGGGGATGAAATTCTCTGCAGCAACAAAAGAACACTCGTTCGTTCAATGAAAACGGTAGGCAGCCTCCTCTAACTCGCGGGCGAGTATACTTGCAAACAGCCACTTCGCTAACACCGCCAGCACCAAGTAACGAGTCGACCCCTTATAGTTCCTCCGACTGCTTGTCTCGGTAATGCGGCCGTGTGGCTCCGCAGGAGCCATTGCCGATGTTGAAGTCAGTCAGACGAGACGCGCCACCGCGCGTGGCTCCGATTGGCGCCGAGCCCGCACTTCACCGCCAATCAGCGCGCGGAACGCCGCCACAGAATCATTCTGGTGGTGCAGCACCCCGTCTCTGTCCATCTGAGTCGGTTTCAATGCTGCGACGCAGTGACGTAGCGAGTCTCGACGTGTCCAGCGGAGACCAATGGGAAACGGCTCGGGCGTCACTGTCACCTCCGGCGGCTGCAACCCTAGCTGCCTGTGCCCCAGCACTGCAGGCAGCAGGGAGGAAGAGCGGGTGCTTCTCCAGGCCCCGAGTCCGAGTTGGGGCGAGGCCGCCCAGTCCGTTGACTCTGCGGCGCTCACTTCTCCTTTGCCCCGCCCCCCAACAAGCCATGGCCCCCCAGCAGCACGACATCCAGACGGTGACCTCGACTAGCGTCACCCGCACTGCCCCCGCGGCGACAAAGGCGGCGTCTGCGCCCGCTCCGAGGCCCGTGAAGAACGCGCTCAACCAGGAGGTGGAGCACGCCAAGTTCGAGCATCCGGAGCTTAAGAGCGTGCACCCGGACACCAAGTACGACCCGATCCCGGAGCTGCCGTACTCCGACCGCGCGTTGAACGCCGACCCAACGTTCAAGAACCTGCTTAAGGACGCGACGGTGACGCACCTGGCGCCCAAGATCGGCACCGAACTGTCGGGCATCCAGCTTCACGAACTCACAGATGCGCAGCGAGACGAGCTGGCGCTGCTGGTGGCGCACCGCGGCGTGGTGTTCTTCAGGGACCAGGAGATCAACATCGACCAGCAATTGGAGCTCGGACGCTACTACGGACCGCTGCACGTGCACCAGAACCACGGCCACCCCGAGGGCTACTCGGAGGTGCTGGTGGTGGAGAATTCGGTGGAGAACAGCGAGCGCATCTTGCGCCGGCAGGAGTACGACCCGGACAACGTGTGGCACAGCGACGTGTCCAACGAGCGCCAGCCACCGTCGTACACTAGCTTCAAGGTGCTGACGAATCCGACGGTCGGCGGCGACACTCTGTGGGCCTCTGGCTACGAGGCCTTCGAACGCCTCACGCCGCTGTTCAAGAACTTCATCGAAGGGCTCACGGCGATCCACAGCAGCAAGGTGCGGCGGTAGTTGGCGGGGTTCTAGTTTACGGCTAGCAAGCTCACATGGATATTGTTATTTTCTCGTTGATGCAGGCTCAAGCCGAGCGAGCAGACCGTCGTGGTCACACCATTCGGCGCCCGCCCGTCGAGTTTGAGCACCCGGTCGTGCGGACCCACCCGGTGACCGGCCGCAGAGCCCTCTTCGTGAATCCCGCTTTCACTCGTCGCATTCCCCAGCTCTCCTCTCGCGAATCAGGTGCGGATGGAGTGTTGTTTGGCTTCGTGGTACCATCGGCACGAAAACTAATTGCGTTCGTGACAACACAGATGCGGTGCTCAAGGTGCTGTACAAGCACATCACGGAGGGTCATGATTTCCAGGTTCGCTTTCGCTGGACAAAGAATGCAGTGGCCATCTGGGACAACCGCGTCACAGCGCACTACGCAACGTTCGACTACCTGCCGGGCAACCGACACGCGGTCCGAGTAACCACACAGGGCGAAATCCCGTTCTTCGATGATAAACCAAAGAAACCGTAAAATCCTCCTCGCGGAGTTGATAATTGTATTTTTCCTGGAGCTAAGAAACAACTACTAAAAAACAGTTTTCGAATTTGTTTTTTTACGTAACCTTAAACCTGTAGAGAGCGTGATGTCACCAATTAAGACTATTACACTCTACTGGGTAGTAGTTCAAATGTGTCCACTACCCATATTCCAGCATTCGGGCGTGAAGGTAGATGAAGCACTACTCCTGTACTGTACTACTACAGTAGTGGAAATGGTCATCTTTTTCCGAACGGAGGGAGGTAGTACAGAACAAGATCAAACACAACATATAATATAAGATACTACAGTAGTATAAACTAATGCCGTGCTGTACACGTAGAAGCTCTGGATTTGGTTTTCGCGATAGTCCGCGTAATTAAGAACAAGTGGCCACGTTGCCGAGGATAATGAGAACTCGAAAGTTTTCTACGAGGCGAACCGCGTGAGTTGCATATGGAATTTCGTCGGCGGATTATTAGAACACGCTTTTAGAAACACAACCCTAGAACGAATAGCCATATTTAGCCAGTAAATATAACAAAGTCGTGCTTCGACACGAAGAAGCTCTGAAATTTTAAAGAGCGGCAACATGAAATAATTAGAGGAAATGCTAGTATGTTTGGGATTGGGATTATGTGTTACAAATCTAAAAAAAAGGAATGAAGTACTAAATGGGGTGGGATTTTGTTCAATTTCCAACATGTTACTTACCATGTATTTATCGCGACGAGTGCGGCCAGTAGTAGAAATTACGTGGTACCATTCCAAATTATCTGCAACTGGTTGCGATGATGTGCCGGTGAGCTTCGGAATGGGATGGTCGTCATCGTGAGCGGGAAGTTTACGCGAGTTAGAATTTATTTGCACTACAACGGGACAGCATTGTCGATGTCCTCGATTTCAAGAAGGAAGACTGTAATGTCCTTCGCTTATATATTCCATCACCGGTGGCCGTGAAGGGTGAGGCATTAATTGCCGACGGATGCCACTTGGGACGGGCGGCAAGATGGCCAAGATGTGGGGGATGATGTGCCGCTACTGCTGATAGGGAGGAGGAGACACCCGCGCCGCACGGCCATCACGTCGCTGGTGGTGTTGCGCACGCACCACAATGCGGGCTGGCCACGAAGCTTACGCAGGCAGCCCGTGCGTAGTATGCTTCTAGAGAAGAGAGTAGATGTGTGCAACCTCAGCAGCAGAATATCTTACGCAAAATGCGTTAATAGCTTACGTGGCCGTCGCCGACACGGGTAACATTACATGAAAAATACGCTTTAGCAAGGGTATTAAGTATTTACACTTTACAGTACTATCGTTTCACGAATGGTTTCTAATATTACCTGTGGCATCGTATTTAATAGCTGAAAACGCCTTCAGAAGGAGTAGATAGAAGAAGAAAATCAGACCATGAATGCGATCGCGAAATAAATTTCAGAGAATACTTCAAACCGAACCACGATGCAATCGCAGAAACGCGGCTCCAAGACATGGAAGACGCAGTCAACAATATTTTCGAGCAATTGGTCAAGTGGTAAGCTGGGTGATCTTCCTGTACGTAAACGAGAGAATGAAGCGCGTTACATTCCATCAAGGTAGCAAACTGATTTGATTTACTGGGTATTTCTGGTGGACACAGCGCTTCCGATTGTTGAAGGGTTGTGCTGTTGGGTCTGAATTACTACTTCGAGCCCCATACGGCAATCGCTTTCCGTGGAGTTTGGAGACTGTAGCAAAAATTATTTTCAGAAAAATCCTAGCAATAAGCCATATGCCGACGAAATTACTGTCGTCATTATCGGTTTATTTTTCTTAGCGGCCAATCGAACTGAACGTGTAGATCCCGAGACTTTGGCTGTGCAACTTCGACGAATGCGCTATGATGAATCGAATGAAGAAATGTTCGCACTATCTAACTAAACATCACATCTCGATCCGACGCTCCTAACTTGGCTGTGGTTCGATCAGCGTACGAATAGGTAGCTAGCACAGAATCTAATCTGTTCATCAACTTTTTATTTCTTTGAATAGGACTGTTTTTGAGAATGCTAATCGTTTATTGGAATGCCCCGGACGGACTCAAACTTGCGCCTAGTGTTTAGCTTCATGGTACGTAGACCACAAGACCACCAGGAGACACTTGAATTTCATCAATATGAGGCATGCAGACTTGCGTCCTAATTTTTTGTTATTTACGCAGTAGGGCTTCGACAGCCAGCATTTCCGTCCCTAGGATTAGTAAAAGCCAATTTCAAAAGCACGTTGCATAGCTTCATTCATGTTATTGAGAGCCTTAGGATTCAACCTTGTTCCACTGATTGTCGCCAGAGTTACCGTCTTCTTCTTTACCACCAGCCTTGAGCATTCCTTACTACATGTAGTATCGATGGTTGTTTTGACAAATCGCAATATCTTGATCGGAACTATCACATTACAATCGCGGCAATTGCGGGGACGATCACGGAAAATACGGGGACTAGCGATATCGAATTCAGAATACGAGAGTTCTGTGGTATGAGTGAAGTTACTGCTGGTCTCAACGCAAGCAAGCTACTAAGAAACTCCACGGTAGCCGGTGTGTGGTCTTGCAGTAGATGATTTGTACCCAGGCAAATTCCATCCTGATTTGGGTACACCTCACCACAAAATGAAATACACGGTGTGAGCTGGATAACCGCCATGAAGTTTAAAAAAATTAAATGTTCTTCTAATGCAAGATATTCTTGGTGATTTCACTGAGCCATTCTTCGCCCAGAGTAGTGTTCGGTGCATCTGAAAACCCATACTTCAAGTATTTCATTTCCACATCTGAATTACTGGACTGGTGAAGATACCACGATAGTTCACGTGCTGAAATATCAACTACAGTCAAATAACCCGAGTGGATAGATCAGGAAAGTTTTACTACATCTGGCAAATGACTCGGATGGGGGGGGGCGTTGCTTGCAACATTGCTCTTTGCACGCAACTCCAAAACATCATTCCGGACAGCATCCCCCATAGCTCGTTCAAGCCGTGTTGGCATTTAGCCACTTGACGGTCGTTGGCCAACTCGGCGTTATTCGTACAATCTTTGCAACGGCTAGCATGTAATCATGTTGCTGCTTTTAATATTTCTATTGCGTTAAAGGCGTCACCAGCTCTAGACCACGATATATTCGTGGGATCAGTTTCGGAGTTTCTGGTGAGAAGTGCATGAATGCATCTTTTAATGGAGCATCCTGAACGTGACAAAAATGCAATATCTTTTGGTAGCCATTCTTCCCAGCTTCAACCACCGCACTTTCGATCAGTTTTCTATCGGTGAACGTGTACGACGAGCATCGCTTCAGTATCAGTTTCAGTTTCATACACTCTAAATGACCTTCCTTGACTGAGAGTAAAGCACATCTGTTCAGATCATTGCAGCCTGTTTCGAAGAGGTTACTCACTGAGTAGCTCTTTAGTGGAACAGGTCATCGAGTACCTAGGTCCCAGCGGGTGCTCAATCATCCGCTTGGCCATTTCAAAGTTGCCACCAAGTCTGAGCGCAAATATCCAGACAGGCCATCGAGTATTTCGTGTTTAGTTCCGGGGCCGTGTAAGTAGTTGCACGAGGTCAATTTTGTTGTTCAAAGCGGCTGCAACAATTATGGATTGGCTGAAGTCCTGATACTGTTTCGTTAGCCCCTTCTGTAGCATACACTTTATCGCTCTTGTCTGGGGCATCGTGTGAATGTAGTGCAGTACGTTGCGGTCCGCTGGCTTCAGGGATTCGTGAACGATTGGATAAACTACTGTGACGCATTTTTGGGGCCTAAAAAGGTGGCAGCTTTTAGAGGATGCATATGCTTGATTTGATGACTTCGCCTTCCGGCAACTGCACCCAACACTTTTAATTAAAGTTAGTATTTTTATATACTTGACCTAGTACAAGGTGCCATCAGAATTGTGGATTGGCTGCCAGGTTTGGCGCAAATAATAAGTGTTGGTCTCGTATTCCTCGTTTTGTGAATCTCGTTGTGCATATCGGTATCATTCGCGAGTCCATTTTCGTGAATTGAGGTTTTCATGAACCGGTCCGGGAACTTGAAGTCGACCTTGGTGCTAGCTTGTGAGCTGTACGGCTTGGTAGCATGCGCTGCACGATAGGAGGCCATCGAACAGTGCACAATAGCATCTTCATGGAAATTCTGACAATCGCAAATGTAACTAGCGCCACGGTTGTGATGAGAGCGACAAATACGCGAACCAAGAAATGACGCCGCACTACTCGTCCCTGTGGTTGTATGGCAGCCCTAACAGCCCTTCCACATAGCCATGCATTCAGATGCTTGGGCAGCAAAAGGGTGAAACAAACGCTCTTCATGATGAGCCGTACACGCTGAACAACCCAGTTCGCCAATTGATTCCAGAGCATCTTAGACTGGGACAGGGCCGAAGAATCGCCGGATTTTGTGATCAATTCGTTTCATTTTCTGGATGACGAATAAATATGTGAGAAACCTATCGACTGACGGAGACTAAAAACTGTAAAGATCTGTTGTCCCGCCACAAGGCCCCATACAGTACGTTTACCAATCATTGCCTTGGTCGGCATCATGATACACCCCACTGTGCGATGAATTTACAAATATTTGAAGGAAACCTTGTGTGATATATTCGCTTCTTTTCTCCAGAAGGCTCACCTGACCAAATATAAATGCCCACATGCACCCATCAATGTTGACAGCAGAGGTTGTTCAGGGCACGAATAGAAATGTGAAAGGTACTGAATATATTCTTCCCGTTCAAAGCGTCTAAAGCTATTCAATTGGAGAAACAGGTGACACCGTCTGTCATACAATAGGTCACATGTGTTCAGGGTAAATGTGCACACAGGTCACGTCGGGCATCAGGAGGCTAAAAGTGCATTTTTCTCGACCACTAAACACGCCACTGCAGCAATTGACGAGCTTTCGATTTCTCATCAACACCGTTGAGTGCCGCAAGCCGTTCCTGGGTTGTACGCTTGCCACGAAACCCGCGCAACAGGATGATACACTTCATAACATCTTTAACACCTTGGTTCCCAACGTCGTAACTTACGACATAACAATTTTTCTATGTCGTAAGTTACGACACAGAAATCGAAACATTAGAGAATGGCTCGGAAACCATTTTTCAATACTTTGATCAAGTCATTTTTCGGTGCTGTCAGGATATAAGATGCAAGAGGTCATTTCGCAAGGAAACATAACCGGAACAGGGATAGGGAAGAGGATGGGGACGATCGACAGCTGGGGTGCAGCGACCACTTCATTCGAGAATTTGCCGGATGGACCGCAGGCGGTCCGGTCGTCGCGGGAATCCCGTCGCCGTTGCTGCTACGGCACCCGACATTGATTTCACACATTTATGGCAGCAGCTTCGGGCGGCGGGGTGGACGACCAAGCGCCCGACTGGGCTGCAGACTGAGTTGAGCTATAAGAGTCCTGACGGTTCCAACGTATTTCTAGGGGAAAGCGCTGTCGCGGAGTACGCGTTCCAGTCCGGCTTGCTCGAAGAGGACGAGAGCGCAGAAGCGACCAGCGATGCTCGCAAAAACGAAGGAGGCCATTGCCTCGACAATAGCGCTGAAGTCGATGATGGAAGAGAGGAGCAATGCGTGGGCAGGGGGGGGGCAGTGATTGTGTGCAGCTTGACGGCGCTGTCAGCGAAGTCAATCTAGGAGTAGGGAGCAAGGAGAATGCCATGGAGACCGAGGAGGGCGAGAAGCTGGTCACCCCGGGACGCCCAGGACTACGCCGCGGTGGTGACGGTGCCTGATACCCAGGAGGAGGTTGCCGTATCACACGGAAGTTGTGAGGACGAATACATTCGCCACGTTCAGATTGATACCAGCGTGCAGCTGTCGCAGAATACCGTCAGCCTTCTGTTTGGCTCATCCAGCGAATCGGAGACCGAGTTGTCGCAGGCTGCAGTTTCGAGAGCATTTGATATATCTCCAAGCGACCTGCAAGCGTGTAACTCACAGAGAGACGCTGTAGCCGGCCTGCAAATGTTGTCTGAGGCTTCGGGATTGGAGAGCGAGAGCGATTCTAACTTAACGAAGCCCCTGCTTCAACGACTCCTTCACCACGACGAATCCCGCTGCCAGTCAATGTCGACGTCAATTTTGTGCCAGATGAAGAAAATATTAGCGACTTTGAAAGCTTTAGCTCCAGTGGGAGTGATGGCAGTGGTATACGAGAACATGGCAGCGACTCCGATCGTGGTGGGATTGAACAAAACGACGACTTCCTGTCGGACAGCGACGCGGTCACGATGGATGCAGCTTTCATGACTTCTTTACAGATCGGCAAAGGTGCACTCGGCCGTACAGCAACGAAGCAGCGGATTGATGCGCTACGGTCTATACAATGGAGCCAAGTATCGAAGCTGTACGAAGCAGACACTCCTGCCCACCCTGGTCTAGTAATGGAGGAAGCAAAGCCTGTCAGTGAACTGGTTGATGTTTGTCATTCACCAATTCTCATGTTTTCCAACTTTGTGCCCAACTCCTTGTGGGTTATGATCAACGCTGAAACGAACGGATATAGCCTCCAGCAAGTTCAAACGCGCGCGCAAGTCATACATGCGAAACAAAGGGACCCTCGACGCGAGACCATAAATCAGATTGTGCGACGCTTGAAAGCGAAACCAGCATACGACACACACGAAATTTTGCAGTTTATCCGTCTTCTTGCAGCACGCATGCTCTGTCCCCAAAAGAGGCGCTTTGCATCCGACTGGTCGACGATGGAGGACGGAACAGTGCCCGCTGGAGTATTTGGACGCTTCATGGGGCGCTATCGGTGCCAAGACATCATGGAGGACCTTCACTTTGTTGATAATACTGCCGGCCGAAGCCGCGACAAACTCTGGAAATTGCGCCCCGTGATCGACAAGCTCCAGCATCGATTCTAGGCGGCATGGTCACTCCCCCCAGTGTTCTCGTTCGACGAGGGCGTGCTACCTGCTACGTCCAAGCGGAACACAACGCGGATGTTTACGCCTGACAAGCCTCGCCGGTACGGCTCAAAGCTATTTATGGTGTGCGACGCGAGGCCTGTTTACTGCCATAGGTATATTTTGCGCGTGCATTTATGTCGTATATGCCTACATCAACTGGTATTTACGTCATCTAACGTCGTAACTACCTAGATTCCAAGTATACGCAGGCACACGGAACGATGGAGAGGGCAGCCAGACAGTTGACTATATGTGTGACAGGGGTCACACGCACGGTAGCGACGAGGAAGCGTAGCGCGCTAACCTGGGCAGACGCCAGGCGTCGCTGCAACTCAGTATGTAAGAGGCCTGGCCTTCCTGGTCGCTATTGGTATCGACTTACACACTCCAAGGTTAGATTTTAACTGAACTGTATGAATAACACCCCCTTTTAGGTGTCTATCTACTGCTTTCTATCTATATACTGAATCCATCTTTATCTGGACTGGCTTGAGAGACCCCTAACCTCTTAAGTATGGGTGAGCCTTCGATCAGGAATATGACTACTCGGGGACGCTCCCTTCGGAATATTGTATCCGGTGGTCCTGGTGTGTCACACACGGCTGGTGTGTCACACATCAAGGAGAACAATCAGTCCCTGACTGTCAGATCTCCTTCTTCCGAGAAAGGGGAGGGTCCGGCCAGCTTGGCCCCATTACACCCTCCCATACCCAAACTAGAAGCACCGTCCCAGGGGTAAATCCAACGGAAACGTGACCTACCTGCTCATTGACGAATCTGCTCTCGAGCGAGCACACGCAACTCGCCAAGCCCACCGGGCACGCCACAACCACCCATGCCGAAGTCGAACATCAAGGGAAAGAAGACCCAACGGGCCGTCGAAGCCACGTCGAAGGATGCCGCCCCACCCGCGGAGAAATCTTCGCCGAAGGTGACAACGGCCCAGCCGGTAGCTGAAGCCACGACGATGGATAGCGCCTCGCGCGTGAAGAAGGCTTCACCGAAGAAGAAGCAAGCGTCTGCTACCGCGCCGGCACCAAGCGCCAAGCCGACACGACGGACCAGAGTCAGCAAGCGCAAGGACGTGCGCCTGACAGCCCCTTACGAGGAGCATGCTACCACCGAGTCCGACACGGACACGCCCAACCCCGACCTGATCACCGGTGATGAAGATCCCACTCCTGGTCCCACGGCTCCGCGAGCCACCAAGCCGAAAGATGGAGAACTCGTCTCTGCGAATACCACTGCGTCTGAACCCGCTCCGGTGGAGGAAGCTCCGATACCCAGCCCGGAGGAGCCATCGAACGACCGCAAAGCGGATGACTTCCTGAACTCAAGCGGCACCCATGGCCCGAAGGGCTACGCGAACGCTACACCGCCTGCCAAGGCTCCCCCAGGAGCGGTCGCCGCATCCAGAGGATGGTCCAGACCCGGTGGACTACGAGGAGTCAGAGCCGGATCAGGCCCGCGAGCGAGGAGAGGTCCCCAGACCCCACCTCGTCGCCGCAGCTCACTGAGCAACAACGGGTGACCCATCCGGGCAGCCCAATGACCCCGAAGACGGCTGCCCCTATCGCTCGTGTGGAGCCTCACCGTGACACTGCGCCCACTGACATGCCGGAGCAGCAGATCATCACGAATGCCGGCATCGACGAGGGGGTTCCACCGGAACAACTGCAGCCCGACAACCGAAGATATCTCAGTGAGCGCACCCAACTAGAAGCTTCGTAGGCCACCGGCACTAAGCGTGAGCGCGGGGGGCAACCCCGTGGACCTGCAAACAGGTGCTCGCATTGCGATATTGGACAGTCAACGAATATCGCGAACACCTTTGACTGAGCCGGCGCCCTGGTCCAGGGGTCTCGCAGTGCGATAAGTGCCTCGTCATACTCAGGGATGACACTGGCCTGACTCGTCAGACTAACGAACGGGAGTTCGAAGACTGGCTCCGGTTCTTGGGCTACGCCTGCCCCGAGTTTCTGGCTTCGCCATATCGGATCGATTGGCTGGCACAGCGGCGTCTACGCTTTCGCATGGTGACGATGGTCACTGATGACCAATGGCAGTCCCGGTTCTTCGATCGGCACATGCCCATCCCGCCTGTCATCATCGAAGAGGTAACCCAGAAGATACAGAAGGCTTAGCAGTTGCAGCCGATAGAACCTCGAAGTGTTCTCGGCCGCGTTAGCGCCGACCAGCTCCGTGGACCTGCTCAAAAGCGGCCACGAGGTCGGCGCAGTCCTCTTCGAGGCGACCCCATGGCTCCCATGAGCTATCGCAATCAGGATAGCCGCCCACTTCACCAGATACTGGTAGTTCTCTCGGGGGAGAGGCCGATCGAGACGCTCCGCGTCGCTGGCCAGGATCGCGTGGTGACGACCTGCCTGCATCAAGTTCCGAGAGTCGGGGTGGACTGCTGTCGGCCGTGGAAAGCTTTCAGCGACTTCCGGATGCCCAGCGGGCGGACTTGGTGACGCTACGTAGTTGTCATCAGACCGTTGAGCCCTCGCTGAGGCTGGTCGCGATGTCCCTGAGGACTTACGTCGTCTGAGACACCGCATGCAGGACTTGCCTGAACCGGTGGACCACCTTGGTCGCGAACTGGATCGGGTGAGTTGCCGAATGTCGCAATGCGAGGGGGCCGTCGGGGAGGTGCGGCGCTCCTTGTCTGAGCACCTCGGATTCGGACGCTCTACGCACGGGTCGGGACCTTGAAGGACCGCGGCGCGCGCCGTCAAGCGGATCTTGCTGCGCGCTTCGGCCCCGACTCGGCCCCTGCGAAGGAGGAACTGCTGGAAGTGGTGGCGAATGCCATCCGTCAATACTCGACGGTTCAGAACCCGAGGGGCGATCGACGCAACCGGATGGTAAGGCTTAAACAGCCCAACGTAGAACGTCGGATGCGTGGCCATAGCGGATAGAAAACCCAGCTTGTACGCATAGCCATGGACCCCAATAACCGTAAACGGACCGATAAAGCGGGGGCGCACTTCGTGCTGCCTACAGCGGACACCGCAGAAATAGGCAGATTCTTGGCATTTAATAATACTTGGTTTCCCATTTGAAACACATGAGTGTTTGCCCGCCCATGGCGATCGCTGTTTTCCTTCTGGGTGTCTTGAGCTGCCGCCATAGCGTCCAGAACGCGCTGTCGGACAGCCTCGCCAGTCTTAATGAACGAGAGCAGTTTCCGTTTGACGGACGTTCTTAGACCTTTGAGGCCCCTTGGGTCCTCAGCATTAGCCTCTCCCCCACCCAAATTCGAAGCCGGCGGCAACGTCAGCGGCATACGCGGGTTCCGCAGCCCGTTCACGTAGAATGGAGTGAAGCCCGTGGACGAATGCACTGCATTGTTAAGCGCAAACTCCATTTGCGGAAGAAGCGTGCTCCACTTGGTGGGTTCTGTAGTGGGCTTACTTAGCTCACTACTTTAGCTTACACGTGTGCGCGACGTGTTGGAGTAAGATTATGTGTATTTAACTTAGATTAAGTATACTTAGCTCTGTAAGTATAGTTAGATCTAAATGAAGACTTATTAATAACCTTTTGGTAGAAAGTGAGAGCTGAATTTGAATGTTAACTTTGGCCTTGCCTCCTAAAACTGATATCTATAAAGAGAGGATCAGCCAACGAGTGGTTGGCAGAATCTCTGTCCTAATGCATGTTCCTAATTGGCAGGTATCTGTTGCTTTCTGCCAATAGCAGTGCTTCCTACTATGAATGGTGGCCACACTGCATGTGGCCCACCCGAATGTACCCATTAGTGCGTGTTGCACTAATGTGGAGGTTGTCCGAATGTGTAGCCCCGCTTCAGGTTCTGCGGCGCAGACACTCCGAAGAATGCCTTCTAGAACTCGGTTCACCCGCTCAGTCTGACTATCGGTCTGAGGATGGTCCGCTGTGGACATGTCCAACCTCGTGCCTAGAAGGCGGAATAGGTGTTGTCAACCGTGGGACACAAACCTTGGGTCTCGGTCACTCACGAAGATCTCGGGGAGGTCGTGACGACGAAAGACATTGTCCACAAAGAGCTGAGCCGCCTGAACCGCAGTCACGCTCTTCCGCAGAGTGGACAGCCGCACCATCTTGCTAAGACGGCACACAAAGACCAATATGTTAGTGTGACCGCGCGCGTCGGCCGGAAGCGGAAAGACGAATTCCATGCTCACGGAGCACCAGCAATCCGCCGGAACCGGCAAGCTCATCAAAGGAGTGGATACCGAGGGCGCGGGCATGACACGATGACACGTCTCACATGTCTGGACGTACTTACGTATCCACTTGTACATGCGGGGCCACCAGAAATTGCGGACTACAGACGTATATGTCTTCTATCGCCCCAGATGACCGGTATGCGATGCATCCGATTTTGCCATTGGTTGTGCCCTGTTACAGGTTGATGCCGAGGGCCGCTAGAGGGTAGTCTCTTTTCAGTCTCGCCAATTGAAGGCGGCGGAAAAGAATTACTCTGTCCACGACAAAGAACTGTTGGCGATGAAGTACGCCTTGGTCAAGTTTGAGGTGCACGTGTTAGGTCAAAATCCTTCGGGATCTACACAGATCATGCCTCGTTGGGGTCGGCGACGTCGTCGCCTCCCCTCTCTCAGCGCATGGCGCGGTGGCTTTCTTTCTTCGCCGAGTACAACTTTACAGTGGAGTACAAGCCGGGAAAGCAGAATGTCCTAGCGAACACGCTCTCTCGGCGGCCAGATTACGAGTTGGCGCATCTGGCCTATCTCGAGTCACCGCTCTATGAGCTTATTCGCGAGGTGTACGTCGACGACGACGACCTTGCAGGTTTAGTGGAGGTGCTGAGCGTTCCAAACCGGGCGGTCGAGCTCACGGCGCGACAGCGCTCCCGTCTGCACCGCTATTCGGTGATGGAGGGTTTGCTCTACTACCAAGTAGACGGAGGCGATGAGCCTCGAATAGTCGTTCTCAACGACGAGGACCTGCGTCATCGTGTCCTCTATGAGGCTCATGACACGCCGCTTAGCACGCTGAAAGGCCGATCCTCGTCGGGTAGAGCCAAAATCGGAGCGTTCTGGAGGCCGGTCTTGATGGCTTCAAAAGCCTGTTGAGCCTCAGATGTCCACGACCACACGGCACCCTTCTTGAGAAGATTCGTTAATGGCCTTGCCATCTCGGCGTAAAAGGCACTGTACTTGTGCAAGTAGTTGGCCAGGCCGAGCCATTTACGCAGGCCCTTCTGCGAGACGGGCACCGGCCACTGTGCAATGGCGCACACCTTCTCCGGATCCGCACGGACACCGTCTTTCCCAAGGAAGCATCCCAAAAAGGGGATCTCTTTGGCCCCGAAGATACACTTGTTAATGTTCGCGTAGAGGTGATTCTCCGCATGCACAAGAGGACCTCGCGGAGGTGGCCAAGATGGGCTTTGACGGCAGTCTTGCCTTCCGACGCACGACGGTGCACGAATATGTCGTCGAAGTACGTATGTACGAAGTGCCGCATAGTCTGGAAGAGCTGCGTCACGAGTCGATTAAACGTGGCGGGTGCGTTGGGCAGCCCCTAAGTCAATCCCATGCCACACGTCCCGATCCGGGGGAAGGACCGAGGACGGGTCGTCGCTAACGACATCCGAAAACGCCTTCAGAAGGGGGTGATACGAATCCGAGGGGTCCTTCAAAATGGCAGCGCCATATCGCGTCTGCCTCCTGGAGGTTCGTTCGTCCTCCAAAACCTCGGAATCCATGACTGAAGAGGAGTTGAGCTCCAGTGAGCCACCTTCTGGGCGAAGTAGAACCACTTCTGCCAGCTCTCCCGCCTTGAGAGAGTCCAAGACCTCGACATAAGAAAGCTCCTCGAGCTCAAGTAGCTCCGCTACTGTCGGCAAGGGTGTCAGCACCGCCCCCACCTTGGGTTCGCCCTTAAAGACGTCGAGCACTTGAGGAACCCTGTCCTCAGCCGCGGAATCCGCATCGCGGCTAGACGCCTCTGCCTTGGACGTGCTTGTGACCTTGTCACCCCTGATGGCCTTGCTAGTGGGAGCCCCTGCTCGACCACTCGTGGTTGCGCAAGCATAAGCTCCATCGTCTTCCATCGCGCGAGCTGAACCAGCTACAACGCCTTGCGCAGTGGGAGTTCCGACTCGACCACTCTTGTTTGTGCGAGCAACAACCCCAGCGCATTCCTCAACGTAGGCTGAACCAGCCGCCACGCTTTGCGTAGGGGGAGCTCGGACGCTACCACCCTTTCCTGCGCGAGCTGCTGAAGCGTCCGCGCCTTGAGTCGTCACTGTCCCTTGGCCAAATGCAACTCGGTTGCAAACTGCAGAACCCTGCCTTACCTTCGAGGAGGTATTAGGATCCTGCGGGTCTTCTCCATCACCTACCTCGGGCTCCCACACTCGTGGAGGCGGTGTCGTTGGCAATGCCAGGACTTCAGAAGAGCCGGCAACCTGCCGTTCGTCTCGTGACACACGGTGCTCGTGCACAAACCCATCTCGGGAAGAGGAGGGGACATGACCCGCCAGGGCTCTGCCTGCGAGAGGGTTATGGCTGGCACCGATGGTGCGACTACGCCAATCTATCCACAGCTCGTGCTTAGCCAGCCAAGGCACGCCAAGGATAAGATCGTATTGATCATCCATGTCCAAGACAAGGAACGGTTCGACCGAATTGAAGTCGTCAAACTTCACGCTTAAGGGTATGGTAACCTTGCGTCTAGACGCGATGGAGCCAGTCGCTAAGCCAACAGATACATTGGTATTGCTCTTAGAGGCTAGCATACAATGCATTGTTCCTGGCCACACTGGCTTTCGTCGCAAAGTTGAACGACGCTCCTGAATCGATCAGGACCGTCATCGGTTCCGGATACCTTTTCACGCTGGCAGTGACGACCACGAGGTTAGACCGCGCGGCGGCCACGGAGAGACACAGAAGTGTCGGCCCAGGGACTTGCTCCTTTGGGGAGGTAGGTGAGGTACTCGCCCTCCTCGAAGAGGAGCGAAGTCTCCCAGCAGGGCGTCCCGCCCCTACTGTGAGTCGCCGTTTTCCGACTCCGTCGCCTCGAGGCTATTGAGAACCGGACGCACCGGGTGCTTCTTATCGCGGGTCGCCTTCCACGGGTTCGTGGGGAAGTTTCGACGGAAGTGACCAGGTTGGTTACAACCGAAACAGCGACCACCCGCACATTGAGTCCGCTGCGGGCGTGCCGACTCGGCAAGAGAGATCTCCATCGGAATAGGACCCTCACTTGCTTCGACATGAGGCATGTGGCCTTGCGCAGAGCGCACACAGTGATCCTCCAATATAGCGATGTGGACCGCCTCGTTAAAGGGTTTTGGCTGCCGCCGGAAGCGCTCCGTCCAAACCGGACCCGTGCGGACACCGTCCCTGAAGACCGTCACCTTGACGTCCTTAGAGAGGGGTGCGCCGGCCATGGCGGCTTCGAAGTTATGGATTTCTATGACATAGTCTTGAAGCAACCGCTTGCCTTGCTTGCATCGCAAGAAATTGGAGCAGCGACGATATGCCACATTGCCAAGGAGGAAGGTGGAGCGTAGCTCCTCTTCCATAAACGACCATGAGGTGAAGTACCCCGGAGTCGCCGTTTCACGGGCCATGGCCGATGCGCGTGCGTCCAAGGTTGGACAGCGCAAACGCCACCTAAGCTCGCGCGTCATAGATCTGACGAGCGCTTAGCGCGATCTCGATCTTGCGAACCCAGAACACGAGACTATCTGAGTCTTTGACGTTGAACGTCGGAATAGACATCTTGACGGGCTTCGTCGTGGTCGGACGCGCAGTGAATGAGGCCGTGTTTGTGGCGGACGCTTGTGCCTCACTCTGTGCCTCAGCTCGCATCGTCGCACGAGCGGCTTCCTGCGCAGCAGCGCTCACGTGAGCAATCAGCGACGACTCGTACTTGTCGAAGCGTTCCACGCGCGCCTTCTACTGCTCTGCCGAGAGGTTGGAAATCCAGCGAAGGCTGCCTCGCCAAGGAGGCTGACCATCTTCTCCACGTCGCCCAATGGGCATCCGTGAGATGAGGAAAGTCCTGCCTGGTCGGAAGTCGACTCCCTGAGTCTTCCATACCCAGTGAGACCTTGATTGTAGATAACCGCGCCGGTCGCGGGATTGACTACTAGTGCTACCAAGTCACACGCACCGTAGCGATGAGAAAGCGTAGCGCGCTATCCTGGGCAGACGCCGGGCATCACTGCAACTCAGTATGTAAAGGCCTGGCCTTCCTGGTCGCTATTGGTACACCGGCACTGCGGTGGAGCGGGATCAGCGAAATTGCTGACGCGATCCAAGCTCGCACACAGGTGGCCCAGACTACCGACTACGGAAAGGGTACTCCGATCGTCCGTGGGGGCGCTGAGGGTCTTCTCACCTTGTGTACCCGTCGGCGGGCTTGGGTCGCACTCTTCCGGTGATCTGCGGGGAGACATTGGGTTGATCTGGTCGATGCCGTGTGGACGGCACTTGGGATTGGGGGGACAGCTGCCCGGAAATTCTTCAGTCGGCTGTCGTTAGGTCGCGGCCGAGTCTTGAACAGAGTCGTCCGCGGTGGTGTCCTTGGGTGTGTTTGTTCGTTGCCTTTCCGTGTCGCTTGCCGCCTCCTCTTTTTGGGGTCTTCATGGACTTCTTGGTTGATCGTGTCCCCTGGTCAAGCAATCCATGGGTCGTGGGCGGTGGTCCTTGGGCGTCTTCGCGGTCCTTGGGTTGTCGGGGGGGGGGGGGCAATATACGTTCCCGCCAGGAAATAGGAAGCCGCTGATATGTGCAAGGAAAACCCAGTTGATTGTCTTACTAGAAGGAAAAAAATAGAAGTCTAACCAAAACCACCCAACACTATCTGCCTATCCCTCTTGCGAATCCGTGATTTATCCCGCCGCACTGGCTCCTGAACTGCCCGTCGGACTAAATCCTCAGATCGTGGGTGTACCACATCCATGATACCTAATGTGCCCGTATGATAGTACCTGCGCCTGACGCCGAATTACTCGGGGTTGACTAAATGATTGGACCATATAGATCTGGATCTGGATTGCATCTCGATCTAGATCTCGAACCTGATCGCCCTTGATCTAGATCTGGACCATCACTAGTCCAAGTTCGGTCACCCTCGATCTAAATGTCGCCCACCATTGAGCCTTAATGTCCATCACAGTCCAAGTTCGGTCACCCTCGATCTAAATGTCGCCCACCATTGAGCCTTAATGTCCATCACAGTTCGATCGGTATGCGCCCATGTCAATCAGATCGGCGACTGTACCATCTTCTCGGTACCAATTGGTACTCGGATACTTAGCACCACCCGTAAACTTTGTCTTGATTGGAAACGTTCCGCGAACTTAGTCTGCACCCATCGCCGATCGCCTCCCATCACTCGATCTCGTCGCCACATATCAACCTGATCGCTGAGCTGGCAATCCCGCTATGCCACAGTTCCGATCGACTCAGACACGCCAAGGTTAGATTTTAACAACTGTATGAATAACACCCCCTTTTAGGTGTCTATCTACTGCTTTCTATTTATATACTGAATCCTTGTTTATCTGAAATGACTGGTTTGAGAGACCCCTAACCTCTTAAGTATATGTGAGCCTTCAATCAGGAATATGACTACTCGGCAACGCTCCCTTCGGAATATTATATCCGGTGGTCCTGGTGTGTCACACACGGCTGGTGTGTCACATACAATGGAGAACAATCAGTCCCTGACTGTCAGATCTCCTTCTTCCAAGAAAAGGGAGGGTCCGGCCAGCTTGGCCCCATTACAATAGGACTGGCGCAGCAGCAGTACTTCGCAATTTGAGGATCGTTCTCGATGGCGATAGACGCCTCCGGTGGCACGCTTTTGTAATCGATCAATTGTACTCATCAGTGCTCCTTGCCATCGAGCTCCTAGCCATGAACATCTACGTGATAGGAACCGTCATGACTAACTGCCTCGACCTGAATGAAAACATCAAGGACAATCGCAAAACGGGCCCTGCAAGTATTCCACGTGGTTCGTTTTTATTCTCACTCTCACTGGCGGTACCATCGATGGTCATGTATCTCTGGTGGGACCGCAAACCGGTTTACTACCCGTTTACGGGCTCTGTGATGTCGGCGTCAACGATTGGGCGAAAGGTCAAGAAGGTTGGAGCAACCCGTGTACCGTGTCCAGCATCGATCAATGACTACCAGAACTGGATGGG
>BSXT01000394.1:0-47607 GCA_030267785.1 Phytophthora fragariaefolia | reverse complement strand
GCCGTGGGTACTGCTTGTACTTGGTGTCTGACATGCTGCCAGATTGGAACTGAAGCTGGCAACCACAAGCGCAGTGTTCGCAACAAAGTTCCCGCCATGCCACAAAGTTCCCGCCATGCTATTGGCGCCAACCAATATTAATCTTATAAATGCATACTCGAAAAGATATAAAATTTCGGAGCCATTTTGAATTTGAGCGTTCACATTTTGATTTTGAGTGTTGACTTTGAGAATAACGCCGTGCAATGGTGTAGTATGTATTATTGCTAAAGCATATCCGGGGTTGTTCCCGGATATCGGAACGCTTCGTGCAATAAGGTTTCTTAAACCGGCTACGGGGGTGGTTAGGGTTACGCTGATCTTACCGGCATCCGAAAACCAGACAAAAGAAACACCTGCACTACATGTTCGCTTCATCCGAAACACCTATGTCTGATGCTGAGACTGAAGACACTCATGTTCTGCAGGTTCTATGTTGTCTGAAAATCAAGAAAAGGGAAGCGCAGATTCGATGCCGTGGTAAGGGACGTGTACCTGTAGTTTATTCGACTTCATGGTCAACGAATGGTTTGCAGTTATGCAGGCAAATATTGCGTCAACGTTGGAGTCAATAGTCCGGAAAAAACCGCTACAACTGATGTGAAGCCATACAACAATGCCGCCCAAAAGGTAAAAAGATACTTGTAAGTATACTTTTAAAAAAAATAAAGGAAAAGAAAACGAGTGTCGTGGACCTCACGTAATTCGGGGTTTTGCTCCGCAAGTATGATGTGCGCATACAGTCGTCCCCGCCAGATTTTCCCCTGCGATCAGCCATGTACCTCGCAGAGATTGTACATTGGTGCTCAAGATTTGCTCCGGCCGTCAACACGATGTACTGACTTAGATATATCTATGAAGCAAATTGTCGGAGCTAAGTCGGTTCACACGCATTAAAGAAGAGGACAGTGTCGGTAGAAACATATCAAGACAACGTTAGCAGAAGATATCCGTTATCGCAGCTTTAGAATGGGTGTCGCAGGCTTAGAACGAAGACACGCCAGAAACGCTTAGGAATTGCTGGAGGCAGTCGGGCATTGTTAGCTCGATGGTCATTCGACGCATGTCATGGGCTAAGCATTAACTGTACTAACTCAATACATGCGCATCTATGTCAACCCCGTGCGAAACTTCAAACCTTGCAGTGTTTATTAGACCCACTGTGGTAAATCTGGCGGGGACGACTGTATGACTTACGATACCCAGATAAGAAGCAGAATAACTCAGAACCCGAAGCTGTTTACGACGGGAAACACCGAATGTCGACGACATTTGGGGTTTCCCGCCACCGGCCTCTGAGCTAGTCTTCTTCCTTTCCATCCTCCATGTCGGCATCGCTGCCGAGGAAGGTGCCCTAATCTCTCATGCCTAAATCCCGGTTTGTTACAGGAATCCCCGCCTAATCTGGAAAGATGGGACCAATAAATACTGAAAGGTTGCGAGATCTGGAAAGGTTTTGCATAGATGCTGATTGTACTGAGTTAATACATTTATGTGCAGAGAATGGGGGTTCACGACATCAACGCTGTGATTCCAGAATGCAGCCAGCAATTGTTAATGGTATAACCGAGCATTGCCCGTCCCACGCGAGTTGTGAGACACCAGCAGCAGCTGTTCGAGCAGCTCCTGTCGGCGTGCACGGGGCTGAGAGTTTGTCATTGACAAGTGAGCAGAAAATGGAGGCCGACGACTCTCAGGCGCTCGAGGCGGCCTTATGCTTCGTGGACGAGTTCCAGCTCGAGGAAGCAGCAAGCGAAGCTCTCTCGGGCCTCCCAGTGGCCAGCTCAGCGACGCAAATGACGCAAATGACGCAAATGACGCAAATCCACGAGGAAGCCATGGAGGCCGCGGGCACGGGTCGAGCTGCTCGGCGGAAGGCCCCATCCAGGCGCTCGTCGAGTGAGGAGAAGCGGAGACGACAGGAGGAGATCAATGAACGCAGGAGGCTGCTGAGGAAGACCGGCGTCTACGGCGACTCGAACCGCGTTCGGAATGAGCGCACGAGGGAGATCGCCTTCCTGCGCGAGCAAATGGGGCGACTCCAGCTCGACCTGGACGTGCTGCAGAGACGGAAGGCACACGAGCAGAGCGGCTCGAACGCGTTCCACGCCGGCGCGCTCGTTCCGAGGAACTGCAATTCAGTTGTAGGGAGTATTTGGCGAGATCAAGCTGCTAGGCAGCGACGTCGCCGTGAGGAGGCCGAGCGGGACAATGTCCGCTCGCGGCTCGCACTGGAGAGACAGAGGAAGGTCGCGAGCAGCTTGCAATCGTTGATGAAAAAACGATCGAGTCAACTGGTAAGAATTTGGATAGCATTTGCTTTTCACTTATATATCACTAACGCGGGGGGCGCGTTGTTTTGCTGCAGACTAATGAGTGCGCGTCGTTGATGAGCTTGTGCTGCCCAAAGTGCAATACTGTCGATGTTCTCGACTTTCGAGGAGACATCGGCGACTTTCGGGAACTCTTTCAACACCTTGACTCTGCCTACAGAAGTATTGACTCGGTATTTGCTGCGAACGGCTTGACAAGCATGACTATTTCGCCTGACGATGTTCACGTGCGTCAAGGCGTCGAGGGCAAATATCTGGAGTTCTGTACATACAAGGATCTGCCTTTCACCCTGCAAGATGTTTCTGAAGCTAAATGGGACCATTTCAAAGGCGTCAGCAAACACCAGGTTTACGGTAACTTGTACCAGAAAGCGGCAAAGGTGAGCCTGCACAGCGATATCCCCATTCTGAGCCAACAATGTATAACCTCTTGGATCGCTGCTGCCTTCAGAGTCTAGACGAACCTTACACGATCATCGAGGACTTCTCGAAAGAAGTCTACTCCAACAGTTCTCGCGCCGACGTGAAACTCAAGCAAGTCGTTCGCCGCTACATCGAAGCCGACCGCGACATCGTGATCTGGGTCTCGCGCGTAACGCCCGTCGAGGTCAAGCACAAGCTGTTTCGAGGTCTTTCCTACAACTTCCGCGGCTACGCCATGACGAGGCGTTCTCCTGTGTCAACAGCATCGAGCGAGTTGACCCAGTTACAGTTGTGCTCCTTGATCTCGCTCGATCACGAAGAATGCTCGACTTACGACCCGGACAGCGTTCGCGCCCTCACCAACTTCCTCGTCGTGCACGCCGCCAAGAACCTCCTAGCGCATCGAGATAGCATCGAGAACGCCCTCACCGACCTAGCATTGAGCCGAGTAGATAGAGTGCAATGCTTGTAGGGTGGTGTAACATGCTTCTAGCTATCCTGCGTCCCGGTGGGCAGCGTCTCCTCCACTCAGCCTTGACGTCGGCACCGCTGCGGCAGCGTGGTAGTCCCTTGAGACAGGACGACGTTGCAGAGTCTCTGCGCTGCGTCGTTGGCCATTCCCATTCCGCCGCGCGATGGCGTTCACCTTCGGCGACGACGACGAGCACGCGTTCGAGGCGGCGCTGTCGTTCGTGAACTCGTTCAAGCTCGACGAAGCGGCTCCCGAGCTCTGGAGCTCGGGGAATGCCGCCCACCTCCAAGGAGATGCCGGCCATCCACCTGCGGAGGCGGCGGACACGCTCACCAAGAGAGCGAGGGCCAACGCGAGGAAGAAGCTGCTGCACCAGGCTGGCATCTACAGCGACCCGAACCGCGCCCGCAACGAGCGGACGCGGGAGATCGCGCTCCTCCGCGAGCAGATCGAGAAGCTGCAGATCGACCTGCACACGCTGCAGAGCAGGAAGGCGCCGGGGGCGACCCGCAGCAAGAGCGTGGGGGGCTGTGCAGTGGTCACGACGAGCGGCAAGGCCGAGGTCGCTGGTGTGTGGCAGGAGCAAGCGCTCCGACAGCAGCGGCGTCGCGAGAGGTGGAGCGAGACAACGTCCGCTTGAGACTCGCTGTGGAGCGGCAGAGGAAGGTGGCGAACAACCTTCAAAGCTTGATGAAGAAGAGAGCGAGTCAATTGGTACGGTGCTGGGACGCGAGGTGGTGTCCACGTTGGACGCGTTTAACGCTTATGTGCTGCTTTCATGCTTTTGTTGTTGTTGCTATGGCAGACGAATGAATGTGCGTCGTTGAGGAGCTTGTGCTGCTCGGGGAGCAACACCGTGGACGTGCTGGATTTCTGTGGCGATATCGAAGACTTCCGAGGGCTATTCCAACGCGTCGATGACGCGTATGTGCACGTAGATGAAGTGTTCGCAGCCAACGGACTGGCAAGATCAACGATTTCTCCGTGCGACGTGCACATGCGCGAAGGCGTAGATGGAAAATATCTCGAGTTTCGACGTATAAAGATCTGCCCTACGAGATGAAAGCAGCCGCTGAGGTTGTATGGGACCACTTTAAAGGAGTGGAGAAGCACCTGGGCGTTGGTAGTATTTACGAGAAGGCAGCGAAGGTGCGTGCATGTTGAACGGACGAAAGTGATGGTTGTACTTCTAATCGGTATTGTGTCGCAATAGAATCTTGACGAGCCGTACACGATCGTCGAGGACTTCTCCATAGAAATCTACTCCAACAGTTCTCGTGCAGACTACAAAACAAAACAAGTCGTGCGCCGTTACGTGGAAGCGGATCGAGATATCGTGATTTGGGTCTCGCATGCCACACCTGTAGAGGTCAAGCACAAACTGCTCAGTGGTTTGTCCTTCAACTTTCTTGGCTACGCAATGACGAAGCGATCATCAGCGTCGACTGTCGAACAAGGTCTAACACAACTGCAATTGTGCTCGAGAATGGCTATTGAGCAAGAGACTGCCACCATCTATAGATCAGAAAGCGCTCGTACCCTCGCCAACTTTTTAATCGTGCACGCAGCTCAGAACATTGTAGCCCACCGTGACAGTATCGAGAACAATCTAGCTGATCGAGTGCTGATTCAGCGATTGCGATAAGGTAAAGGTACTTCTTCTGCTAAAGTCTTCATTGCAAGCACAAAAGTCGAGTTTGATTGTTCGAAGCCTTCGCGTCGTGTAAGCCGGAAACCGCCCGCATGATATCAGCTTCGGCAACTCACTTTTCCACTCTGGTGAACAATTATCTACCTGATGCAGCGGCTTTAGGGCAGAGAAGCTTGATAAAAGTCTAGACTGCAGCTCTGCATGAAGCACTGGGCTACAACAGCCACAGACCTTGAAATTCAGCCTTGACGATGTTTGTACGGCGCAGTACGATCGAGTCCACAAACTATTCGATCACGTGCTCATCTCGATAGCATCGAAACCTCATGTAACGAGTACGCCGTTCGAGCAGCCGATGAAAATCGGAGGAGGGATGCGATACCCACTGCGTTGAGTAGGGTCCAACATAGGTGATCATTTGGGATGAGACACCCTGCGATGTGCACATGAAGGATACCATCAATGGAAGATACCGTTGCCTGGAATTTTTTAGCACCAAGTTGTTGCCGTTTAAGCTTCAGATAACAGCGGAGGCTACGTGGGATTATTTTCGAGGCGTGGAAAAGTACCTCGGCTATGGAAATCTCTATGAAAGAGCAGCAATGGTAGGTGCGGAGAAGCGCGGGGCCTACTGTTGCATTTGAGACAACATGCAGGTATTTTCTAACGTTGTTTTTGTAGAATCTGGATGAGCCGTACACAATCATCGAAGACTTCACGAAGGAGTTATATTCGAAGAGTTCTCGAGCTGATATTCAAATCAAGCAAGTCATTCGCCGTTATATTGAACCTGAGCGCGACATCGTGATCCGGGTTTATCGTGCTGTACCTGTAGAGATCAAGCACAAGCTGCTGAGTAGACTAACATACCATTTGCAAGGCTACGCGGTGACAAAACGAGCCCCCGGTTCGAAGCCGGAGTGCGAGTTGTCAGTTCTACAATTGTGCACACATGTCTTTTTCGATCAAACCGAAGTTGAGGCAGTTTGCGATGCTAGCAGCCTTCGCGCATTTACTGACTTCCTTATCGCTCATACTGTTCAGAACCCCCGGGCACACTGTGAAACTATCGGCAATGCGTTAGCAGACCAAGCCATCGCCCAAATGAGATGCAGCGTTCGATAGCTAACAATTTCGAAATGCAACAATGGCGATATAATTGATGCAACTGTGAACATCTTCCTTTTCAATACAACATCTTTCAAAGTACGAAGCTGAAAGAGCTTGCATGCTACAGTACAAAATGTCGTGAGAGGTATCCTTGCTGATATCTCAACTCTGGATTCTGTCTCTATGTGTCGGTGTTTTCGCCTGTTCTCGTTCTCGTCACTACTTTAAGTATGAGAAATTTCGCAATGACAGATTATTGGCTGGTTTCTTTGACGTAATAACATGAGAATGGATATCTTTTGCTGAGGTAGTCCTGCAATGTTATTAAATCCGATACCACAGGTTTCATTAGAAAACATTCGTTAAACGATAGTAACGTAAGGGTAAATACTTAATACCCTTGCTAAAAGGGTATTTTTCATGTGATGTTACCCGTGTCGGCGACGGGTAACATTCCGCGTAAGCTATTACGCATTTTGCGTAAGATATTTTGCTGCTGAGGTTGCACTAATACGCGTGAAGGCGTCAACAATCATGCTAATGAAGTGCGACAGAGTCGCTTATCTGTCACACACACATCTACTCTCTTCTCTAGCAATAGACTACGCACGGGCTGCCTGTATAAGCTTCGTGACCAGGCCGCACTTGCAGTGCGTGCGCAAGACATGCGGCGCGGGTGTCTCCTCCTCCCTATCAGCAGCAGCGGGCGGCTTGTCAGTTCTGTGCGTCCCCCGCGCCAGACCAGCCCCAGCGACGCACATCTTGGCCAGGATGTAGCCCACGATCTTGCCGCCCGTCCCAACTGGCATCCATCGGCAATGAATGGCTCACACTGCACCGATGATGGAATACATAAGCGAAGGATATCACAGTCTTCGCTCTTGAAATCAAGGACATCTTGAGATTATCCACTTATGCTACCCCGTGTAAACTTCCCGCTCACCATGACGATCATCCCATTCCGAAGCTCACCGGCACATCATCGCAACCAGTTGCAGATGATTTGGAATGGTGCTCATGTAATTTCTACTACTGGCCGCACTCGTCGCGATAAATACATGTACGTGGTAAGAAACATGTTGGAAGTTGAACAAAGTCCCACCCCATTTAGTATTTGTAACACATAATCTAAATCCCAAACATACTAGCATTCCTCTAATCACTTCAGAGCTTCTTCGTGTCGAAGCACGACTTTGTATCTTTTTCATCGAAAGGTCGCCTAAAACCTCTTATCGCGTATATTTTTGCTCAGATAACCTTGGAAAGCTAATCAAGTACAATTATACTTTATTGTAGCTTTTGACTTGAAGTTTTTATGGTGTCCCTTCCCATAGAAATGTATGTCGATAACGATAGGGTTAACGATACCTATAGATACATCTAACTCAGTACATCGTGTTGACGGCTAGAGCAAATCTTGAGCACCTACGTACAATCTTTGCGAGGTACATAGCTGATCGCAGGGGAAAATCTGGTGGGGACTTCTATAGGGGGTGAACAAAGCGACCCCCCCCTCCCCAGGGCCTCCGGAATTAGCATCGTCAATTACATTATTTTGAAAAATAACAGTAAATTACTTATTGTGGCAGGTTCAAACTACTACCTTGATAATTTATTCTGATATATCATAATTTATGACAGATACCTTTATACAGTTATTTTTGCTGCCAATCAACCATCGCTTTGCTGCCAGTCATTCTGGAAAGATGGTTTTACTTCGGTAGGTAGTTGACGCTTAGCTTATAGCCCTCAGTTTGCAATTTTCGCCACTTCTGCCCCTAGTCTCCATCCGTGCCATGGTTCGTGCTGTCAGCCCCCCCCTCGCCCAACCTACACCAACGCCCAAGTATCGGGCTTCTACTTCCGCCCGTGCCGCGACGAGAACGACGAGGTGATTCTTGAATACTTTCGTTGCCGTTGCGGCACGGTGCGGAAGCAAACCCACCGAAATGGATACTCAAATTTAATGCTCCATGTCCGAAGTGAGCATCCTGACTACGAGGCGGTCATGCTGGACGCTACAACTGCGGATACAGGGTCGCTCGTCAACTTCGTCCACCACTCAGCCCTCAATTTGCATGGATGGATGACGTGGATTGTCATGTGCAACCTACCACTCGCATTTTGCGAGAGTCGCGAAGCTAGGCGGTACATACATACTTCATATTGATGTACTTTATTGATTATGTAACTGATATGTGTATTTTTGCGGATGTTATTCAGCTATTCGAACCTAGATCCTATCTCGCAGGAGATATTGCGGGCTGGCATGGACGGGGTCGTCGTCGCCGTCGAGCGTTCGATCGCGTCAGAGATCCCTGCACGTTTCGGCATCATGGTCGACGGCTGGACGCATGCGTCGGAGCACTACATCGCCGTGTTTGCCTGATACGAAGTAAACGGCTGTATCAAAACACCACTGCTTAACATGGCGCCGTTGCTCGAGAGGCCCTCCCCACACCGCCTCGCCAGCAACAGCACCTCGCGTTCTAGGCTTGACTGAGGATGGCATAACTGGTTGTGTCAGTCTCGTGGGGCAAGTACAGCGCGGCGCAGATGCGAAGAGCGTCGAGCCCAACCAGCTATACCATCAACTCGTGCAGTGAATGGCGTCACTGTCAGCAGCCACCTCGTTGGGCACTACGCCTACGGCGCCTCCAAGCTCGCAAACGTTACTTATTGCGGATGTGGAGGGTGGTGCCATGGCTGGCATCGGTCTTGTGGTACAAGTACAGCGCAGCGCAGATGCGAAGGCCGTTGAGCCCAATCGTACCATAGAACAACCCGGTTCGGTTACGCTTGTACAACCAGCGCCTGCCAAGTGCTCTGTATTGACACAAGAGCCATGTGAGCCACTTCAAGCATTTGTATCGCTTACGGCGTCATATCACGCACCTGTGTTAGCTGTAGGGGCACTGGGTCTCAATGCTCGTGAAGTGCGCGGCAAGTATCCGCTGCGCCTACGGCAACTGCTACAAATACACCGGTAATGGCTCAGTGTATCCTATGATGTGCAAGGAGCTTTATGATAAGAGAGTGGTTGGAGTTCCCATCTGGAGCTCATTTTCGGACGTTTATGCTCTGTGCACTACCCTAGACGGCATCAGTAGCGCATCCGTACAGCGAATAGTGTATACCTGTATGGCTCCCCACGACTCATAAATTGAGTGGCATCGAAGCGGGGGTCTGGGGACCAAGCAGGCGAAAATGGAGCGACGGCCGCGGTCGGCGCATAAGCGCAGGAAGTCCGTGACGGAGAGCGACGGCAGTGACAGCAACATGGGGTCTGGTAGTGACACAGATTGGACGGTGCCATCAGAAGGATCGCGGGTCGGGACGTCGGACACATCGAGCCAGGTCGATACTCTCAGCGCGCAGGAAGACTCCGTACCGGTCTCGACGGTCACAGACATTGCACTCCCTCTGGAACACACGCGCTTTGATTCGTGGGAGTCTTTCCACGAGTACCTGAGCAAGTACATGGCGAAGAGCTACCAAGTCGGTGCTATCAAATCCGAACGGTTGGGATTAGTACTAACGCTGATTTTGACGTACACAGAGCTTTCGTGTTCGCACGAACAACAAGGTCTCAGAGCGAAACAAGAAGATTATGGATACGAATTCGAGCGCACCGTTGATCCCGGAAGAGTGGGTGACGTACAACAAGACCCTGGTATGCACACATGCGGGGGCTACAGGTCGAGAAGTAAGGACAAGCAGCCTCGGCAGGAGACTCGCCTGATCAAATGCAACGCGCAGATACGCATACTATCCAGACGGGCCCATGTAGGCAGAGTTGGGCCCCGATTGGCGGAGATAGTCGCTCACACTTATATTTGTGATGTGCCAAATAAACGCATGCTTTCGTGCAGTGAACGGGCGATCGCATGACCGGGAGTTTGCGCTGTGCGTGACGGGCGCAAAACTCGAGCATAACCATCCTCTCGACCGAGGAAACTACGAGGAGTACGCGTCCGTTCGGACAGCTATACCTTCCGCAGTTGTAGGTACAGTGGATGAGTTCCGCAATGCTGGTGCGAAGAAGAAGAGCATATTGCAGTTCATTCTGGACAGAACGGACCGCAACATGACCATCCGCGATGTGCACAATCTCGTCCGTCGGTTGAAAGAGAGGGAAATACTTCGATGCCGAGCTCCCAGCGCCTCAAGTCATGGATGATTCAGTTCTCAGAAGATCCCGGAAACGTTGGCCGCATCTTCGTAGAAAAGCTGCACGACAAGGTAGGAGCATAGATACAAAAATCATCATGATATAGGCTCACTGTCTATCTGTATGTACAAAATGTTGCCACGTGTATTACCCTGCAAACAAGGCATATGCGCGCTAAGTTCCATCGTTTTCCCGAGGTTATTCTCATCGATGCGACTCATGGCACCAACGCATCGAAGTACAAGATTTTCTCTTTCACGGTGCATGACGCCTTCGGTAAGAGGGTCAGTTCGGCCAACATGCTGTGCTTCAGAACGAACGCACTGCAACCCTGCTGACGGCGGTCGAAGTGTTCAAGACAAACGACCCCGCGTGGGCGAGGATACAGTGTGTGATCATTGACAAATACTTCACCGAGATCGCAGTGCTGAAGACAGCACTACCTAGCGTCCAGATCCGCTGCTAATTTCATGTGATCAAGTATCTCCGCGAGCTGCTTGCATTCGCCGACTATGGCTCTCACCGTGGCAGAAATCACAAATTTGAAACTTGGTGCCGCTGATGGTGTACGCAACAACCGAGTGCGAGTTCATCAAACCTCGTAGCTATGTGCGTCGTGTTCTCTCGGTCGGATCACTTTCGGTTGGATCTCGCCACTCTCATGCGCTCTCAAGTGAAGCTGAGATGGAGAATGAAATGGTGTCGGGTGGTAACCAGACCACCCCAGGCCATCTAGCGACCCATCTGGCCCCCCACCTCCACCATCAGTCCACAAGACAGTCATTTACAGACGCGCACCCGTTTGAAGTCTATCTGCGCAAGAATCGGGATAGCTGCAAGTCGATGTGGTGTGCGTTCGAGCGCCAGAACGCGGTTACTTCGGGGAACAACACCAATAACCGTCTGGAATCGTCCTGGAAGCAACCGAAGGACATTATGCACTCTTTCATGGGGCTTGATGAGTGTGTCGCCTCGATGATGTGCTACCAGAGCAGAAACGAGAGGCGTTTTGTAGCACGTGTAAGTAAAATTGGAATGGCAGTGAGCGCCAAGGTCGACCACGAGATGTCGCTAGTCGCGAACCTCGTCACTGAACACGCATGTGAGCTCATCTTCGAGCAGTACAGTTACGCGTTGAGCAATCGAGCAAATTACTCTTTCTACGAGGCGATCCCCGGCATATACTCCGCGAAGAACGAGTCAGAAGAAGACGACGCGCATGATGAGCCCAGCATCGAGTACTCAGTCAACAAGCAGAACTGGGAGTGTTCGTGTCTATTCATGTCAGCACGACTTCTCCCCTGTCGCCATGTGTTCTTTTTGCGCAAGGCGTTACAACTAGAGCTCGTGATACCAACTCAGCTCCTGCCATCCAGATGGCTGCTATCCTCATTGCGCTCAGAGACACCGGTGCTTGCTTTGCCGGGCAAGTCGTTCAGTTTGGCCAATGTATTGCGTCAGGAGAAGCAGCCTTGGGATGCCAACCGGAAATTTCGTGAGGCTCACGCCCTGGCGAGCTCAATCAGCCAGCCAATGAGCAGAATGGGGATGCCTCAGTACAATGCTGCTATCCAAGCCCTACAAGAGGTCGCCAGACTGTTCAAACTCGGTGAAATTGAAGATGTGGCTAAATGGGTCTCACGCCGCCAGTCGTCACATATGGATGAGCCCTGTGCCTGAGACTACTGCTCCCGCAACACGAACGCGGATGATGCGAGCGACACGGCCATGGCGAACGTCGTGGGGGTGGTGGATGTTACGGAGGTTGTGGACGACATGGATATTACTGTAGACGTGGATGTGGCGGTGGACGACACGGGTGTAGCCGAGGAGACAATCCCCGCACATGATACCGGGTTTGATCCTCCGGAGTGGACCAAGAGGAAGTCGATGAGCAAGTGACTCCTGTGGCCTCTTTGGGCCTCTCCGCGGTGGAGATCCAGGTGCTGGAGGCCTTTGACGCTGAGATTAGCACTCAGCAGTCCGTGGTGGGCAAGTACCCATCTGAGGTTCGTAACATCCCATCTCAGATGGGTAACGTACAATCTCAGATGGGAACCAACCCATCGGACCCCTCCGACCCATCTGATGTTCCATCCAGACCACCCGACGACAAGAATCGTCCAGCAGATGAAGTGCTGCACGGACCTCACGTGCCTGATCGTGGATCTCATCCAGTCCGACTCAGAGATGATGACGACTTTGAGATTTCGTCACCTCCTCGATCTAGAGAACAGCTGAAGGCAAAGCCAAAAGGTGTTAAGAAGACGCGGAACCTGGCAATCCCCATGGCAAAGGAGGCCTCCGAGATGCACAACAAGAGTCTGCGTATAGCTAGCTTAGCACAGCAGCTGGCACACGTGCCGACGTTCACCTCTGCAGCGGCGACCATTCAGCAGTTCAAATTGTTTGTTTTTGAAAAGAAGCCGAAGCCTCCAGTCGCAATTGAGCGCGTGAAGCTACCGCCCACGAAGCACGTACTGCAAGATGACGACTTGGTGAGGGTCCTACCCAAGGGAATCCTGCGCAAGTGCGATGCAAAAGTGTCTGCTCTCCAGCGCTCACGGAACGGCCTCGCCGAGAGAGACGTTGTCGTTGAAATTTCAGGTATCGGCGTGTTCTCTACCGATACACTCGGCGTTATGAGGCGGTACCATCGCGCAATCACCGGAGTGTGGCAAGTAGATAGCGCAGAGAAGTGGGTGGCGACAGCGAATTTCAAAATCGCGATCGAGGCGTCATTCCGCGTGGTCGAGGACCAAAGCCTCCGAGCAAACTGACGAGACCTCAAGCTTCAATCAAGCGAGGTAAGATGGCGTGCATTCAGTAGCGCTACTCGCAAACTGACCACTACGTTCTACTACAAATGGACATCCTCGACCTAGCGGCAAAAGGGTGCCTTAGCGACTCGACGATGGGCACATTACTGAACAAGCTATTTGGAGCTGACCCGTCGATCATTGTGGCGAGCCCTAACATCGTGACTGTCTCTGTCAATGAAGAAATGACGACCGATGCGGAAGGTTTGGAAGCGATTTTCTTCGGACCTCCATCTGAGCGTGTGATCATTCCGGTGAACTGCAATGGTAACCATTGGTCCTCAATTATGATTGACCTCGGTGCGAAACACATCTACTTCTACGACCCCATAAAGTCCAAGTACAAGCTCCGAGTGCGCGCCGTTGCGCATCGAATCGCTGTCCGAATTTCGGGTTGGTGCCAGCACCAGTATTGGGTTCAAGGCTACACACCAGATCTTGGTATCCAAACCGATAGCTACAACTGCGGAATCTACGTGGTTGTAGCGTGCGAAATATCCGTAGGGACAGCATCACCAGGATATGTCGACAAGAGGACTCTCCAGTACCTGCGCTACAGGTACCTGAATATCTGCCTGTAGCGTGATGCATCACGCCAATGCATTCGATACATTCTGACTGTCGTTCTTGTGGTGGTGGGTTTGCTTGTTTGTGATGGCGGTTTGGCTCGCTTGTGGTGGCGGCTTGGCTCACTTTTAGTGGCGGGGCTCATCATCTCAGCTGGGACTTCAAACTCTGCGGGCAACATGTTGGTGTTGAATTGTGGAGTATCCGGCTATACGCTGAGCGCACGTATATCAACCTCACACATCAGTTGATTGCATTTTCCGACTTTTTCTGAGATGGGTCGAGATGGGCATGAGATGGTGGCCTCAGACCGCGGGCCTATAGGCAAGATATGGGAACGGATGGGTTCAGATGGGAAATCTGCCTCGTCACATTTTCCTCCAGATGGGAACTCCAACACGTGCCTTATGATAATATACTCTAAATATAGCGTAGACAAATGATCTGCTTTTATTTTGATGTATACTGTAGCTACGTCCAACCTTTTTATTTTTAAGGCGGGCCTTCAAAAAGGATCGATGTGCTACATAAGTTGGGGATGTTCGTCTCAAGTTTCCATCAAGTGTGTAAACCGCTTTTGGTAAGTAATATAAATGATACTTCTACCAGCAAGTCCATGCTTGGTTTTGGCAGAAATATTGCTTCGTTGGGTCAACTGGATACTTACGATTGCACAACGCCACTCGATGAGCCTCACAGTAGTCGTTTTTTCTCTCTGTAGGATCACGACATTTAAATTTGCATACTATGCATTTGCGCATACTTCTGCCTTGTAGCACTACCCAAGATTCTTTTGCAACGGCTTCATGCGACATATTAGCAGTACGATCAGGGGCTTTGCCCTTCGACGGCGATGTTTGAGAAGATGCTGTTGTCACTGTCGAGTTGACAGCATACACCATTCCGCATTCACTATCCATACCATAAAAAATCCAATGGAGTCTGACCAGTTCCAACCGATACCGGTATATCACAAAATCAGATTTGTGACAGTCAGCTTCCTTTAGTGACACGCACAATCATCAATCACTTGCCACGTGCTCTGCTGTCATTCAGCATTCGGAGCCGCCAGACAAGAAGCGACCGCCCCCGCCGCCCCCGCCCCTCCAGCGCTGAGAGCAGAAGACCGCCGACGACGTGCCGAGCCCTCGCTCCTGTCCGAGACCCCCGCGGATGAAGTGCGACTACATGGAATCAGACAAGGTTGCTACAGAGCGAGGACTTAGGCGAGACTGCGCGACTGTGCGTGCGTCAGTTGGTTTCGCTGCGTGTGTAAGGTGTGTGCTCGCTTTCTCTCATGCAGACCTTATTACTGCTGCTCATGGAGCAGGAGTACCTTTGTGCTTACCCCGTGGCGGTGCCTCCGGGTGGAGGTGCAGCTTTTGCTGTGGGCCGGTTCGAATCCAGCCATCGTCTTCATTTAACTATGCTTCGTATTATTATGAGTTACTGTATATATGCTATAGATTTGGCTGCAGGCGAATGAAGGCAGGAAGTGCAGAAGCAGGCGTTGGGTCAACTATGGACCCGTTGGCAGCGCGCTCGTGGAATTGGGTGATTTGAGCATCGAGTTTACCAGTTTGCGTAGGGCCTTCAATGCGGTACCGGCTGCAAGTGCTGACGAGCCATTAGCTTTCAAGAAGACGAGCGTGTTAGCTTCAGCTTTCTGCCCAAGGTTAAGCGTCTCGCTTTTGAACGCAGGGGAAGCTTCATCTAGCGCGAACCCCATCGGTAAAAACAGCATCATGTATCCTACGGCGTGTCTAAATTCGTTCAGCGCTGTCTTTTTCAGATATCGCGATACATATACGCGAGGCTCGGCTGTAAACCACTCGTACCAGACTGTGGATAGAGACTGCGAGCCCTTCTTCGTCGGGCGTACGGTAGGTTGGACCTGCGAAGCTGAAGGTGTGACTGCTGGCTGCCCACTAGGTCGTTCGCTGATGGCCAGGATATCTAACTGCGTGCGCAACTGCGCTTCGAGGGCTAACTGTCGGTCTTCTAGTCGCTTATTCTGTAGGATGAGCACTTCAATCTGCTCGGACTGGCGCTTGATAAGCTGTAGCACCCCGGAGGCGTCACAGCTGCAATCGCTAGGACTAGAAGCCTCTGGTGGGGGAATGAAGGCACGCCGAATGGTGGCGCTCCAGGCCCGCACTTCTGCTTCCCCTATCGACCGAGCCGCCATTATCTCACGGATCCTGCCGACAAGCGTACAGCTCTCCGCGAACAGCAGGATGTCTGGGTAGTGCATGATTAGCGTTGCTGCTAATCACTCCGATACTGTTTCGTCCAGATTGAGTGCTGTATCTGCGAACCCGAGTGTACCCGCAAACAGCAGCGCTTGGAGAGCGCGGGCGCGATCACGGATTGGGGGATCAAGCGCGTGCAGAGACGGTAGGCGGGCACCTTGCTTTGGACTCCACCCGCTCAAGACCCTGGCAACGCGTTGGTCGGCCTGTGTTGTGCCCAGCATATACCCGAATGCTTTATTGACTGCCACCCACCGCGCTCGATAATCCAGTTTTCAGCCAAAGTACCGTCATTAGCGTGCATGGCCGCACCACGGCGGAAAGAGTGGGAGGTAAGTCCTGAGGTGAGTGTTATATGTTTCTTTTCCGCTGCGTCGTTGACCCTAACCAGCAATCGGTTCACGTAAGCTTGAGCACCAGGCACAGCTCGCTTAGCTGACGACGGATGAGCGTCTTTCAAACGACCCGGACAATCGTCTGCTTCGAGCAGCTCAGCAAGGCTCAGTTCGTCTACATCGCTCGCGTTTGCAGCGCATCGCTTCGTGGTAAGAAACTGAGGGAAGAATCGCTTGTTTGGAGCCGTTTGCATAGTGAGGGCAGCAGCTAAGGTAAATAGTGGACAGGTTAAGAAGCATGTTGGGTCCTTGAACAACGAAATGCCTTGCAATAAAGCTGTCTTCACCCACTTGAATCAGAGGAAGCGTACCCCCCCCTAATTGGGCAACTATAAATCAGACTGATATGACCCAGAACAGTGCACTACTGTTGGTGTGACTTACCTGGCAGTACTGAGAGCTGCTGTTTCTCGAGTTGCTCTGCATCAGAACTACGTCCATACAGATACCATACCTTCACTACTAGAGAGGCATCCAGGTAGATACTAGTTGAAGAAGGAGATGTATAAAGCAATCGAACGGTTTTTTTCAAGTCTTGTTTGGAGCACGGAGGCGCTTTCCTTTCAAACGCACCGTCCTCGCGATTACTGCAGAACTTACCCAGCCCGGAAAGAACCTTTTGCAGTAGCGGCTTTACTATTGTCCCCTGCTGTATATACATGTCCAGCAGCCAGTTCTTGACATTGCCAAAATAGGCGAGACACGTATTCGTCGAGCGAGCCTTGTTTGTCGATCTAGCTAGAGAGTACGCATATTTGTCTAACATAATTCTAAGTATCCTACCTGTACTGTCACCACCGATCAGCTCGTGAGCTTTATCTTGTGTCATGTCCTCAGCCTCGAGAAATACTTTGAAGGAATTTATCGCCGCCACTCTCGCCTTTTTGCTGTTGGCTGGGTCCAACGAGGCGATGGGCATGGCCCCAATTCCGCAAACTACAGTTTGCAGTAAGGACCCCGCTACCGCCACCTGGTCGGAAACCTCTGGATATTTTTAGGATATGCGTTGATATGATGCTTTGTATTGAATACTAAATATTCTCAAAATATTCCAACTAAATATGGTCAGATTGGTTGGAAAACTGCTTATTTTTACAAGCACAAAAGATTGGCCAAAAATACATGAATAGCCCGCTCTCATTGGTGGTTAGACTAGATGGAGATTATCGCAGACTGGTCTCGGTTGGAATAGCGTGGATATTATACCATACCATAAATCCTCCGACCTCCGACAGGCTCCGACTCGGACAGAGTCAGGACTACTTTGTGTAAAGTTTATGTATTTTGTGTTTAGTTGTGTGTGGTGGTTAGGTGATTAAAACTGGGATGTGAATTAGCCCAGACGCCGTACAAGACAAGTTTGGAGTGAGTACATAGACGACGCCACAGGCTCTAAAACGGCCTGTGGGCCGAGAAACCGGCAAAAAACGAAATTGACTGTTTTCAGCCCCAAAGGGCCACGGAGACATGTACTCCGTGGCAAATTGACATGTGAAACCCCCACCAAAGATCGGAGTCCACTATTTTGGTGATACTGTAGTCCTTTTTACGATAGATTTTACGCGTAAACACTCCTGTTAGTGACTGGTCAGTACAGCGCACGTAGATTTAACCTCAAAAGCAGGGTTATATTCATGCGGTTGGTTTCTGGCTACCGCCGAGGCTTGGGCGCTCTCTCTTCTTTTTTTTCTGCGGCGGTCAAGCCAGTCATCCTACACAAAATGTTGACACTGCATTTTTGTATACCTGCGTGTATGTGCGATCAGCGGCCACAACTACTGCCTGTGTGCGGTGTGCTTGCTTGTATTGAAGTTAACTTTGCTGTTCCGGAAGGAGGTTAAGCTTAGTGTTCGATGCTGCACTCAAATACGTGTTTGTGTACTCTGTAACGAATTTAACTTTGCTGTTCCGAAAGGAGGTTAAGCTTAGTGTTCAATACAGTGATACCCTTGCGTAAATGCCTGCAAATGTCTCTTAAGCCTGTAATACACCCTGTATTAGCTCTTACTCTTTGCTCTCACTCTATCATTCGGTTCTGTTAAGCGTGTTATCTTCCACAGCCTTGTACTCGATGTAGGTCTTGCGGAAAAGAGCACGCCGCTCGCGCTCAAACCCGGCGATCAGCGTCTGAGCCACGTGTTCACGGGGCTCCCATGTTGGCTCCCATAGTACGTCTCCCGATTCAAGCGCTTACGGTCGACGACTTTGTGAACAGCATGCGGCGGCTGCTCGCTCAAGTCATTTTCGGTGCTCCACTCGGCTTCGTCATCGGTTTCAGCGCTCGGACCCGGTGCTGAAATCCATTCGCGGATGTCTTCGAGTTCAATCCGACGCTTGCATCGATCTGCAAGCGAGGCGAAGATGATTTCAAGAGCTTCGGGGAGGTGATCCGTCGACGCTATCGTCGCATTCGTGGTAAGCCTCAGGTGTCGAACGGCCTTGTTACTCACTCGAAACATGTACTTCTTGAGCACAGAAATGCAGACCGTCTTGAACTCCTTTGCTGAGCTGATGAGGTTCTTTGTTGCCTTTGGAGCTGCCATTGCGGTGGATGTGTTGTGCTTGGTTGTATTGCAGAATGAGCGACAGTAGCCTCGGTCGACACATGAAGAATACGATGATTGGCTATCCGTACAATGTAAGGTGTATTCACTTTGTGTTTCTAAGCGGATTATGTTGTTTGTGTGTGAAGGTGCAGGATCTTGGATACGACCTGCAGCTTGGAGCTGTTGGTAGCGTTGAATGTGGTTATTTAGAAGGCCTGACTTATGCAGCTTGCGTAGACTTTTGAGGACGTTTTAGCTGCCACGGGCAGTGATATCGTGCTGCTGAAGAAACGAAAGCATCTCCCGCTCCGCATTCATCCCAGGCTTGAGGACGTCATCTCGGTAGCGTGCAGAACCTTCCTCGAGTTGGAAACCTTCAGGGCGGAACAACTTCAAGAACGCAACCACAAGGTTGGCGGTGGACCTCGAATGCTAGGTAGCGCTTTCCGTAGAGCTCCCCATACGCGGATCTTGAACATACCAGGCAACCCAGAGGTCTTTCAAGCTGGTAGGTGCTGATGTCTTATGCTTTCGCTTGGCTGGAAGTTCACAATTGACTCACATGTCGTTTTGCTTTCTCTTTCTTTGTTGCCTGTTGTAGAACGCATCTTCTATTGTAGTCATGCGGGCGTCGAGCTTTCGATTACTTCGATTAATTGCTCAATCAACGCAGCTTGGTGGCGAAACAATGAAGTTTGTGTGATATCCGTTGCTGGTTTTTGGCTTTCCCCAGGTTTGGGCGCGGAAGATGTATTCGGATCGCAGGCCAAATGTGAAGACCAAGATAGCAGTGTGTTCACAGTGAAGCCTTTTTCAACGGCACATGCTTCGAGGCGCGGAATTGCGAGGCCATCGGGATTGAGCTTTTTGACGCAAGGGTAGTGTCCCAGCAAGTATGCCATGAGAGTGTCGAGTTTGCGCTTATTAACGTTATTCTGAGCAGTTTCCAGACCAACTGAAGCTGCAAAGAGAGCTTCGGCTACGAATCGAATTTTCGCCTGCGTGTCCGAGTCAAAGCTGTCCAGGGATAGAAGAGCTACAACTTGGTCCGGATGACGACTGCTCAATGCTCGGTCAACCTGGCGGCCTTCTGAAGGGGTGTTGAAGACATACGCGAAGGCCTTGTTCGGGGCCGTCATGTTCCGAGCACCCCGGTCGAAGATCCACTGGACGCACATTCCAGCTCCGTTTGCATACTGTGCACCACCTCGGCGGAAGGAATGCGATGTCGAGCGCTCGGAGACACCAGCATGTTCGGCGACTTTGTTAAGAATGCGGTTGACGTAGCTATGAATACCGGGAGCTCCATCAGATGTCTTGTCTGGACCAGGTTGCTCGTTCGAAGATTGCCCGTCTGGCATGGATTCCGGGTGATCCATCAAGCCAATGAGGGATGTAGCTGGCGTCAGGGGGACACGCGACACAACTTGATGCACGGGTAATTGGCTCAAGAGCGACGTAGTTGGCGAAGACTGTGACGCGAGCGCAATCGCAATAGCAAGAATCGGACAGGTGCTGAAATCTTCGTCGGGAAACAGGGAAAGTCCTTGCTCTTCGGAAGTCTTCACTCGGATAAAGCGCACGAAGATGTCCTCGGAACAGATCGACAGATTGGTTTTTCGGATATGTGTGAGGTGTGATGCGCGCCCAAAAATAAACTACAGCAGGCACAGCGGTGCCGCGTCTTGACGGTGGAAGAAACGGAGGGATATAGATATGTCATCATTTTCTTGAAAGCCTTCTTCGTGCATGCTGGGGTCTTGTTCACAAATACCCCGGATCCCCTTTTCATACAGTATCGCTCCAACACTTGGCCCATCTTCAGTACCGCTTTGACGACGGCCAGTCCATGCTGGGGGGACTGATCCAGCAGCCAGTTCTTCGCTTGTCGATAGTACTGCATTACGGAGTGCCGATCTAAGAGCTGCCCCTTTCGCCCCTCCTTGAATGCGAGATACATGCCGAATTTGTCCACGACAGCTCTAAAACGAAAGGAGCGCTCTTCCGCGCCATACCCACCTCAAGGTACTTCCAGTTGACGTTCGCCTCCTCCAGGAACTTTAGAAACGAGCGTGCCGCATTCTCATGGGCGCGCTTCGGGTTGGTAGGTGCGATGTTGGTGGTCGGAGTTATTGGAGCTTTCGTGTTATTTTGAAAATATGCGAATGACTTAAAATCTGTAGGTGGATATCAATAACCCAATCGTGCGGTCCGACCAGATACGTCGGAGGTGTGGGGGGGAAGCCACCTGGATCCGGGGCCAGCAACGATTGGTCCAAATTACTAGGATATCGTAGTCTGATTGAAAAAATATATCTATAAAGGCGTTCAATTGGCGCAAATTCTCTATTGTGAGCTACAATATAGTCGGAGGGATGATGATATTCATCCATCCGCTTCTTTCACTTCTCGCTGACCAGCTCTCGAACCAGCGATGCCACAAGTGCACGATGAATGTCGCGAGTTCTAGACCTGGAATCACAGCTATTTCAGCTGGTCTCTTCACACTCACCCCGCGCTAAGCGATGGCAAATTTAGGCATTGCATCTCGTGATGTCAAGCATTGCCATCGCTAGTTTTTCATGCCACTTCTGGAAGGAGTGGCTCTCGGCTAACGAAATCGGCCACGCAACTGATCATGTCGGCCAACGCCCTGCATCGCAGAAGGATACAATATAGGCTGTGAAAGCGACAATAGCTTGTTTGATACGACGATGAAGAGTAGTGTGCTTGATGCGTCAGCATTAGAAACTAGATTCAAGATTGAACCATCGATCCTTGTTTATGTCTACGTGGTTACCTCTGCTTGTTGGCAGCTCGTTAGTTGTGGTGTTGCATCGTAACCTATTAAGTGGTTGCTAGAACTACCAACGTTTAAGGTAAACTATGTTTGTAAGCAATTGTGATGTGATGTACTGAAATGTTCGTTGGTGTGGATGTTTAAAGTTTAGTAGATATGGAGAAAGTATCGCGGAAACGAACACACTGTGATGACTAAGTGATAAATACGATTTACTGAAACATCTCGATGTTGCTTACGATGAGGAACGAAACAAAGCTGAACAGAAATATAACGAAGCCGACGCCTCAGCGTCAGAAGATGCATCAGATACGACTGCGGCGTTAGACAATGACATTACAGTAGGCCGAAATGTAGTACCTCGGACGAAGTGCCCCGGGCACACCAGGATCGGCGGCACGATGCACCCGAGACCGCCGATCCCGAGCCGTGCACTTCAGTTCGAAAGATGCGTTCTACCTCTGAACCAGAACTAGAGGACACAGACGACGAACGGAGGTAGAGATCGTTTACGCACCCGTGTTCTGACGAATACACGGGGCTACGAACTGAACGAACAAGCTGCACGAACGAACCGAACTAATGAACTGAACGAATGAATGAGCGATCGAAGTGTCAGCGGTGTGACGCTATCGAACGACTGTGGACGGCTGGGCAGCGTAGACGGCTACTAAGTGACGGGTAGGAAGCGCGTGTCTTCCAAGTCCTCAGACGTCTGCGACGAGTAGGGCAGGCGCGCGTGGGCGTAAGCACAAGTGGCTAGGAAGGCGAATCGAACAGACTAAAGTCGTATACGTTAGGACAGGCATGCTTAGTGTAGTTGGCGGTCGCACCACTCTGATAGGTGATCTTTGAAGCCTAAATAAAATAGGAGTCGCTGCCAGTCGGGCACGCGCCGGCGTGGCATCATACGCTTTGATACCGACGACCAGACGGACTTCAGACCGCATCAGCACGAACGCGACCAACACCCGGCGTGTGAGTTCCCAACAAGTAACATGATGGCCATACAGGGGCTCCACGATCCAGTAAGACGCAGCCCGCGGCAGTACACGGAAGATAACATGGTGAGAACGAAACTTACGGTGGCGGTGCCGATGAGGATCCAGACTAGGGGGGGAGCGAAGACACAGCAGTCACAAGTTCAGACACGACCCATGTGCGGCGACAAGATTATGATGGCGAGGAGACGAAGCAGGGCGGCCCACTCGACGAGAATAACCCCGACGACGATCATGGAGACTACGGCAACCCGTTGCCAGAAATACGAAAACAAGTCGGTGGCAGTGACGACGGAAGTCCCATGGCACCAGCGGCGGTGTTGGCGGGTGCTTTACAGCAGATGGAGGCAACCATGACGCGAATCGTCGCAAGGCTGGATCAGTTGGACACGGCAGCAGCTGCATCCTCCAACCCAGTGGTGCGTAGCCGACAACGATACCCACGATGCAACCTATATCAGCAACGAGACCACCTATGACGCAGCGTACTCTGCAACCAGGGGTAGCCCCCACACCCGCAGGTAGTCAACGAGTTAAGTATCCGTCACGTAAGAATGATGGTGACGGAGGCGATAGCGGCTACAGCAATGGGCCCTTGAGCAGCTCGGATGGCGACGACGAGTCTAACACCAGTGAAAATGGCGGCCGACCACCAGAATGGCGGCATCCAGTAAAGTTACCTGGTGACCGAGACTTCCACCGAAACCGAAGCCGCACCATTCGAGACTTAGACCTACCCACATTTCTACCGATGCCACAGACGCCTGCTACCACGTGGATTGCGAGGGTGACCCTAACACTAGAAGGAGCACGACTCTCAGGACGCGGTGATTGGACGAATCAGGAGCTATAATTTATCCTTGAGATTAAGCTCCAAGATAGCGCAGCACGATGGCGGGTCCAGTTGGATCGCAAACTGTGTGATGGCGAGTGCACACGGACGCGATTGAAATCCTCCTTGTTCCGACCACAAACGGAGAGCGACCCGACAAGGCTATGGCCGAATGGCGTGTCGGTCTGAGAAGAATGATGCCTGGTGAAACGTATGCAGATTTTGCGGCTGCCTTGAGTGGCCTTTGTGGGAACAACCGGATGAAAGAACGAGTGTTATTACTACATTTCTACAGCAGCCTGGATCGCACGACTAGGCTCCTCGTGAAGCGGCGACCCAAGCCGAGAACGTTAGAAGTAACGGTTGGCAAAGCCACTGCGATTAATGATCCCATCGTCAACGTGGTGCAAGGTATGGAATATATTGGACAGGCCTTCGTTACCATCGGAACCACTGGACAGATAGCGTCAATACCTGGTGTTGTCAGTACCGATGTGGCAGAAGAAGAAAGTTGGGATGTTTCACAAACTCGCGAGGCATGTACAACAAATACACTAGCCTATGGGAGCCTCTAAGAGACAGAGTGTGGAATGTCCTCATGTGGGCAACTCTGGCGCGAACGTGCACAGCCCCAGCAGCTACGCAGACGGTGACCAAGCGCATGAAGTTAACCAGACCTGACAAAAAGGCTAAGGTGAACATGGTGATGACGAAAGCATTCTTTTAGCCGAGCGCGGCGAGGACATGGAGCTCGGAAAGTAGCTTAAATACGAACCACTTTGCTTTGTAAAAATATATGAGAAAACCACTTTGCCTGGTAATTGGCCTTTTTACGTCTTATTATTAAGTTGCACAAGTGGCTGAAAACCATTTTGCCTGAAAAAACGATCATTTTGATTTAGAAAAGGAGTCCCCGCCTAATCTGGACCCATGTAGTCGGGATTTCTTCTCTCGCTGGTGCAGAGACACCTCATGTACTGATGTAGCGTACGATCAGTGGGAAATTGCCGCCCCGTGAAGCATGCATGAGTTGCTCGTCTACAGAGCCAAGAAGGATGAAAGCGAGACTAATGACCAAGACCGCTATATTGCTGTATTGCGGTAGTAGTGTATCTCCATTTACACAGCTTTTTGCAGGGCGAAGCGAGCGCTGGACGGAGCTACGAAGGATACCATTAGCAATTGCTGATTGCATTCTGGTATCACTACGGCGATGTCTAGAACCCCATTCTCTGCACATAAATGTGTTAAGTCAGAACAATTAGCATCTAAGCAAAACAGCAGATCTCGCAACCTCTCAGTGTTTATTGGTCCCGCCTTTCCAGTTTAGGCGGGGATTCTGGTACCGAAGTTATTAAGGCACCCTAAGGTTGTTGCATAAAAAGTACCATTAAGGTTGCTTCGGCGCCCTTATCGATATCGTCACATTTTGCTGTTTTCTTGAAAGTTACCTGATTCGTGAAAGTTCCCGAGGAATATATTTTACCGGTACAGTAGATGTTTGCTTAATTCCGTTAAAATCAGACCAGTAATTTTGAATCGATCATTCGAGAAAACGCGCCGCGTGGCACAAGCACAAGCATCGCCTGTTCCTGAAGCTCGCTGAACTGCTACTCCGGATACAAAAGGCCGCTGCCGGTCGCATAAATGGAAGGGGGTACGTCGTGGGTTACGTTGTTCGTTGATATTTCGATTTGAAGTACTAACAAGAGTGGTGATGGAGGCTCTCTTATTGGATCCAGTCTCCTTTTAGAAGGATATCCGTGGGGGGTGAATGACGAGGACAAGAGCGAATCCAGTGTCGATGAATTTGAGAACCGCTGCGCATCCGATGATGAAGCCGACGACGATCGCGATGAAGACTTTGAATACGCCAGTGATTCAAGGGAGACTCTTCAAGAATTACTCGATGTGAATGCTGCCTGGATTTGCGTGAACAAGTCACTTCCTAACTGAGATTGTACTGATTATCCGCTAGACGCACCGCGGACGACCGAGCGAAACACACATGATTTTCAAGAAGATCAAGAAAATTGGCGCTCCACGTATGAACCCAAGGAAGCCCCGGACGATGAGCACATGTAAATTGTGGGCGCAGTGGAAGTGGTCAATAATGCATCGCTGATACATTGTCTGTGAATTCATCAGGCGAAAACGCCGCTTCTCCAAAACAAAGCGACGATCAGCATCAAGACCCAACGGCAGACCGCGCCCCGCGTATTAGGCACAGTAAAACCTATACGGAGCGTGTGGCGATGGCTCACTGTCGTGAAGACGTCCAGAACAAGATACCATCGCTTTCTCAAATCGTTTTTGCGTCATGGGGAGAGCTTAATGATGTACTCGAGCCGTATTGCAACAAGCACAAGCTGCTATTTCGAGCTCGAGACACCCAGACCGTGCGGAAATACAACTCGTACGTCATACCAAATTGATTTTGCGATAGTAATTTAACTCATGAATGCAATTATAATGACTAGATTGAAAGCACCTAAGATTCCGTTAAATATGGAGTACAGCTACAAGGTTTTCCGCTGCATAAATGGGTATCGCCAGAAGTCTCGCGCTAAAGGTCAGCGCTGCACACCAACACGGTTTACTGGTTGCAAGGCCCGGTTCACTGCACCAGTGAAGAATGCTGCTGCTGAAGGTGGCAATGCAGACTGGAAGATTGTTCTCCGTAACTGGGTAGGTGGCTGCCATATTAAACGAAACTTCCGGGCATGGCTAACATTTCGCTATATGTAGACATGGACACATAGCCACCCCACGAATGATACAATATTTTCTGGTTATCTTGGGGCGGGGTCTATGCCAGAAGATAGCCGAATTTTGGAGGAAGTATGTCTTCTCGCCGATGCACATGCAGATTCGCATTACATACAGGACTATTTGGCGGATACGCTGGAGCGCCAGGTGACACCACAACAAGCCCGTGACATTGTAAAAAAAAGTTCTGAAAAATACTTCTGCTGAGAAGCAGTTGATGTCTATGCTCGATGCCCTCCATGAGAATAATGGACACGACGTTCTCGTGATACGGGATCAAAATGACGTGACGTGTGCCGTAGTTATGCAGACTGCGGTTCCGAAGATCGCTTTTCAACAGTGGCGTGACACCTTATGCATGGACTGGACATACGGCACGAATAACTTGGGTTTCCACCTCGGTAAGCACCCGTTTGGTGCGAGTGCCCTTATGGTATCCGGGCCCTTATCTCTGGAATTGCACCCTTATCACTGATATGGCCCCTTAACATGTGTTTGTGCTTGTGCTGTTACAGGAAGTCTTTTCGTCACGAGTGCAACAGGGCGTGTCGTGCCTGTTCTTGATTTCATTGCACCGGATGAAACTATGGAAACTATGGAGGTTATTTTGGAGTTCTTCAAGTCTCACAACAGCTCATGGACTTCGATTGAGACTGCTATAATCGACAAAGCCTTCAAGGAGTGGAGAGTGTTGGAGAAATGTTTTCGGTAGGCGGTGGTTTTGCTGTGTCAATTCCACACGATGACAAACTGGAAGAAGGTTGTGAAGAGGGTGAAGTATGGTCTCAACGGCATTCAGCGAGACGAAGTGGAAAACTCGATAAAGCAAATGATGTGTAGCACCACGACCGACGCCTTCAACCGAGCGAGAGATGGATTTTCGAAATTTTGCAAGGGTGAGTGCCCCAATATCTGCAAACAAACTGCCCTGGGATTTTTGCGTACTTTCAAGAGAATTGGGAGTCGTGTAGCGAGATGTGGTTTAACCATGGTCGTGGAAACTACTTCACTGCAGGAAATACTACAACCAATCCAATTGAAACCAACTGGAATCAACTGAAACGGCTTCTTGGAAGGAAGACGCGGATTGACAGAACTATCGCGGGTCTTCATCAAAACTAAGTGAATATTGTCAACAATCTACTGACCTCTCTGTGAAAGATGTCCACTTAATCACGTCCACCAGACACAATTCCCGCATTTCTGCAGAAAGTATCGGCACAGCTCTCGAATGACTCGTTTGCAAAGATATCCGCGCAGTGGGATTTATTCATGGTCAATCAAAAAGAAGCAATATGCGTACAAAAGCTACCCAGCGGTCCGAATGGAAAGTTTTGCTACCCGGTAACGCCTGCACTGTGGATACTCGGGATTGGTCGTGCACCTGCATGTTCTACAAAAGTCGTCGGCTTCCTTGTCAACACATTATGATGGTCACGAGAAAAGTCCATGGACTTAACGCCCTCCCTACATCAACAGTTCCGATTAGATGGAGTATGAAGGAGACCGGTACATTAGCCTGCAATCTAGAGAATAGTTTGGTCCCTCTTCGAAATGTCATCAACATGGTGAAAGCTCGACAATGCTTTGCTAGAGTACCCCAATCCTCTTCCGCACATTTAAACGCTTCTACAGTACCAGATCAGCGTACTGGCTGACGACCTATAAAATATGTACGACTGAACAGGAAGGAACAAGCAAACATGATCGTTTTATCGGATGCCGAGAAATACGCGAGGGCCCATTTGAACCTCTCATTGAGAGACTCAGTGAACTATCTACAGCTGATTACTATCAACAATTGAGTAAGTGAAATACTGTAATTGACAAGGAAATCATCGACGGTGGTGCTAATGCAACATGCGCTGTGAGTGATGCCGAGAGCGATATCGACAGTTTTTTCGATCAGCTAGATTATGCTGATGTGATGGCTGAAATGGAGGCAGATCAGGAATTAGCCACAGAAGGAGTTTCAATTTCTGGCATGGTACGTACGCGGAGCCTAGCTAATGGAGTAGAAGATGATGCATCGCAGTCCGATGGGTCTAACGTTCCTCCGACGCAAGCTTCTGCAAAAATTGTCGTGGAAAAGTCGGAAGATAAGGCTCAAGTGACGGAAATGACAGAAAAATTCAAAACACCGAAAGGTAAAACGGTCAATAAGCGCAGTGTGGAAGTGATGCGGCTACCAGCTCCTCGTCCACGAACAAGATAAAAGCTTAAACAAGGATGAAGCACGCCTCAACCAAAGTATGCTGTTGTTTTGACCGCATCTGGGTTAAAACAACGATGTCAGAAGTGGAACATTGGGCATCCCACCATCAAGACCTGGCGAAAGTGTCGAATGTTCTCGACCAATACCCAGTTATTATGACGGACAAGTTTATCCAGGCTCGACCTGTCATGTGTGGAATAGCCACTGAATCTGATGCGTGTGGACAATCGCAGCAACACGCGTGGGTCATACCAGAACCACTTTTGAAGAAAGCTGAGGCGAGTATGAATCAGAAGCGTGCCGAGCTGTCCACGATCAGAAAGAGCGCGCCATGGGGTCTTACGGTATCGATGGGGAAGGGTGTTGTCATTCTTCACAGGTTTGTAAACTTTATGATTTTGCTGCTTTTGTCTAACGGCACCCTAACAGTGGTAAAGGTACCCTATCAGGGGCGCCCTAACAGTGACAAGGGTGCCCTAATATCGGTTAGGGTGCCGCTTAGCAATTATGATGTTGTTCTAACGCATTGTTGTACAGTTCTTTCCTTTACAGAATGAAGAGCTTCTACGACCTAAAAACGCAAACCAGAAAGTTTCTTCTCGATATCCAGTGGTTAAAACGAAAATGGGCTTCGTTCAAGCTCATCCTGTTGAACCATTCTCTCTGGAAACTAAAACGAATGGACTACCACATTCAGAAGCAGCAAAAGTGCATAGCGCGCTAGCTGACGATGTGGTAAAGAAGTATTCCATGTTATCGCTAATGACAGAGTTGAAAACCAAGTCTGGTAGAAGTCTTGTGAAGTTTCGTGATGTTGTATCCTGAGTCCTCACTGTGGTATGCTTAACGATGCTGTTATTGATATGGGAGTCACAATGATTGCTGAAAGTGTACAAGGTTGTGTCGCATTTTCATCGCTATCCATGGTTGTGGGATGGCCCACACCGCCACGACAATGACTATCTGAGACGCCTTACATCATAGTACCATTACACTTGAGTACGAATCACTGGGGTGTCATCATTGTGGAGATTGGGTTCCCAACAACACTCAAGGTGTACTTCTACGAGCAGCTACAACAGGAGTGTTACAGGAAAGAAATCAGTAATGTTTGGAAAGGCGTGTTACTACCGTATCTGGAGAAATGGCACATCGAAAGCGGTGCGAAAGAATGTTTTCCCAAAGAAATTATCACGAAGTGGATCGGTGAGCCGACTCAGCCAGATTTAAAAAGCTGTGGAGTGATGGTACTAGGCATTGTGTACGCGTACGTGCGCAACACACATCGATTCGAGCACCAACTCATTACGCATGCCTACTTGAGCGTGATGCGGTTGAGACTGGCTTGGTTGCTGTTATGTAGCACGAGGCGGGCCCCTCCAAATGATTACAATTTGGTAGAGATGCAGACTACAGACCAAGAGATTAGTAAGGTGCTGAAACCTCAACGATCAACTTGAGTAATGGAATTGCTGGGATTGGTAACTTCTGAAAATTGTTTACCGTTCAAAACCCTGACAACTCTTTCCAGCAAAATACAGAATGAAGAACCGTAGCCGCTAGACGTCGGTCCCCCTACAACAGCTGCAGTGAGCTCATTGGTAGCCTCCGTTTCGCGCTGCAGCAGCTGAAGTTCGTCGTGAGCGTACTGCAGATTCCCCAGTTCCTCCGACATCATTTCCGTCTTGGCTTGAAGCTCTTGGAGCTCACGCGCTCTGGAGCAGAGTAGCTCACGCGTCAGCACCTGGTTGTGCAGGTCTTCGTAAATTCAATGCAAGACCGATTTCAGAATAAGGTCAATAATGTATTCGTTATCGTGAAACTTTGCCCAATTGCGGTAATTTATTATCTCCGCGGTCATTTATTCTCCAGCCTAAGGGCGCTTCGGCACCCTTAGGCTGTCGTGCGTTTGTAAGTTAAGGGCGTTTTTAGCCGTTAAGGGCGCTCTAAGCCTGTCACGTTGTTGTAGCTTAGGGTGCTCTAACGCCATCCTTCCGGTACATACTGTCCCTCTCTGCAAGCTCACCTCAATGATCCAATACCCTGTTATATCTGATGCGTGGATATAATGAAAACTATTCATAAACGCCGAGTAGACTACATTAAGCAGATATTCCCTGCCTAATCGAATGTGCAACCCCACCGCGCTTGCAGAGAGGGAATTCTGTACCGGTAATGCGCTTGTGCGGTACTTTCACCACCTACGTCCAACTCAAACGAACCAATCAGATGCGAGCTGGCACGGCACTCTGGGCCCCGGTGATCATGTGGGATGAGACAGCTGTGCAGAGTTGCGTCCACCGCCGGAGACCTGTTCATTTTCTAACTCGCCACGCAAAGGAAGATGGCGTTATTGCTGGAGGACGAGGGCGAGCGAGTGACGGAGGCCGCTCTGTCGTTCCTTGACGAGTTCGACCTCAGCGCCGAAGTGAATGACAACCAAGCAACTCTACCAGCTTCTCATCCATCGCGTACAAATGACACACAGACGTATCAACGCAAAGCGTCAGAGCTAACTCTAGCAGAGCAAAAGGAGAGAAGACGCGTAGAAATAAATGAGAGGAAGCGGTTGCTTCGCAAAGCAGGAATCTACGGTGACCCAAACAGAGCTCGGAATGCACGGACTCGAGAGATTGCCTTTCTTCGAGAGCAACTGGAGAAACTTACCCTCGACCTGCAGGTTTTGCAGCGCCGACAGCCTTCGAGAACAACGGAGGGAAGTCACTCACGATTAATCCCAAGCATGTGGCAGAAGCTAGCGGAGCGACAACGGCTTCGTAAAGAGGAAGCTGAGGCCACTAACATGCGACTACGACTCACTGTGGAACGCCATGAAAAAATGACAAACGATCTCAACAAATTAGCTCGGAAGCGAGCAACGCAACTGGTAAGTGCGATTATTTATTCCACTTTGAAGCGGACAAACGTGCGACACTGTTACAGGTGAACGAGTGCAATTGGATAACAGATCTTGTCCGTTTTGCAAGTCCGAACCATCATGTTGTGCGAGAACTGAACTTCAGCGCCGGGAAAAGCGAGTTTTTGGTGCTGTTCCAACATCTTGCTGCCGCCTACCACAATCTGGATTTTATTTTCGAGGCGAACGGTTCGTCAAGAACGTTATCACCCTGCGATGTGCACATGAAGGATACCATCAATGGAAGATACCGTTGCCTGGAATTTTTTAGCACCAAGTTGTTGCCGTTTAAGCTTCAGATAACAGCGGAGGCTACGTGGGATTATTTTCGAGGCGTGGAAAAGTACCTCGGCTATGGAAATCTCTATGAAAGAGCAGCAATGGTAGGTGCGGAGAAGCGCGGGGCCTACTGTTGCATTTGAGACAACATGCAGGTATTTTCTAACGTTGTTTTTGTAGAATCTGGATGAGCCGTACACAATCATCGAAGACTTCACGAAGGAGTTATATTCGAAGAGTTCTCGAGCTGATATTCAAATCAAGCAAGTCATTCGCCGTTATATTGAACCTGAGCGCGACATCGTGATCCGGGTTTATCGTGCTGTGCCTGTAGAGATCAAGCACAAGCTGCTGAGTAGACTAACATACCATTTGCAAGGCTACGCAGGGATAAAACGAGCCCCCGGTTCGACGCCGGAGTGCGAGTTGTCAGTTCTACAATTGTGCACACATGTCTTTTTCGATCAAACCGAAGTTGAGGCAGTTTGCGATGCTAGCAGCCTTCGCGCATTTACTGACTTCCTTATCGCTCATACTGTTCAGAACACCCGGGCACACTGTGAGAGTATCGGAAATGCTTTGGCAGACCAAGCCATCGCCCAAATGAGATGCAGCGTTCGATAGCTAACAGTTTTATACAGCAACATCGGCGATTCCCATGTCAATAATTGACAACTATTATTGTTGCAATGGAGAACGTGTTCCTTCTAAGTACAACATCTGCCTTATAGTAGTTCGAAGTACAAAAGCCACGGGCTTGTCAAGCCGTTGTCTTTATCTATCTGTCGATGTCTTAGGTGTTTACACGCTATACCAATAATGTTTTGTCATCCGTCGCGAATCGACCCACATTGAGGTAAGAAAGATTTAGAGACAAATCAGACAAGTTTTACTGGTCCAAAACTACCGACGAGCACAAAGTTTGATAGTAACACTTGAAGAAGCAGTAATTTGTTAGCGTGCATGGCGTTCCTTGCGGACGACGACGAGGCTCTCCAGGCCGCACTGTCCTTCGTGGATGAGTTCGCGGTCGATGAAGGAGTTTCTGATGGGTCCCCAGCCGGTCTGCAGGCCCCGGAGCTTGCGTTGGATCCATCTACGGCCGTGAGACTTGAGCCCAAGCAGAGGCGTCGGGATCAGGTGAACTAGAGGAGGGGGAGACTGCGCAAAGCGGGGGTATACGCAGACCCGAACCGCATTCGCAACGAGCAGCGAGCGGAGATCTCGCGCCTTCGCGAGCAGCTGAAGCAGCTTCAGCTTGACCTCCTGGTCCTGCAAAGGCGGGGAGCCACACCGCAGCTACGACGGAGCGTCGCCACTTTTACGACGCGAGCTCCCAGAGTATGGCAGGAGCTGGCAACGCACCAGAGAACCCGACGGGAGGAGGTGGAGCGGGAGAATATCCGCCTAAAACTTGGCGTAGAGCGCCAGCGGAAGCTGGCAGAGACTCTCAGAGACTTGCTGAGAAAGCGATCGAATCGTATGGTAAGGCTTGCTTATTTTTTTGTTGATGCAAGGGCTGCTAACGGTATTGCTGCATGTTTTCTTGTATTCCTAGACGAAAGAGTGCTCAACTTTGGCGAGACAGCCACGCTGGAAAAATCATGTTGTCAGCGTGCTGGATGTTCAGGGAGACATGGAGGACTTTCGGGTGCTCTTTCGACACCTCGAAACTGCGTATCAAGGCTTGGATGCGGTCTTTGTAGCCAACGGTCTGACAAGCTCTATTCCCCTTCTGATGTACACGTGCGCGAGGGTCTTGATGGCAGGTTGATCGAGTGCTTTAGTCGTGAGCTGCTGCCGTTTGGTATCAGAACAACTTCCGAGGCGGTTTGGGACTACTTTAAAGGGCTAGAGAAGCACTTCAGCAACGGCAATCTCTACGCGAAATCTTGCAAGGTGGGGATAATGGAAGTGTTCGCAATCGTCAGTTCTGCTGGCGTTGATTTAACGATTTAAGTGTGATTTTCGCTGCTGCATCATCAGAATCTCGACGAGTCATATACTATCATTGAAAACTTCACCAAGGAGCTCTTCGCGAATGCATCTCGTGCCGACATCCAAGTCAAGCAAATTGTACGGCGCTACGTGGGGCCTGAACGCGACGTCGTGATGTGGGTCTCACGTATTGCACCAGCACAGATTAAGCACGAACTCCTTCGCGGCTTGACGTATCATCTCCGCGGTTACGTAGTGACAAAGCGGTCGGCCGACTCGACACCGGATCAAGAGTTCTCTGAGCTGCAGCAATGCTCTCTAGTTTCATTTGATCAAGACACCCACACAAAGCTCAACCTAACGGATCTGCGTGCACTTACCAACTTCCCCTAGTTGTCAACACCGCACAAAATATTCGATCTCACCGAGAGCGCATTGAAAACGTCCTCGTTGATCAAGCCGTGACGCGTCGCATACAATAATGTACTCATATTTCCAAATACCGATTGCTCAATGTTAAGCCCCCGCAATCGCCGAAAAATGGCTATCTCACTACCAGTCTGTTAGCATCAAGGTCACAACAACGTTTGCTGTACGAAATATGAAGTCCGCTATGCCTGTATACTGCGCCGCCCTCGGTGCCATTACAAGGACACCTGAACACGTATTTAGAAAAAAAAGCATTGCGGGGGAGGAGGAGGGGGTAATGTTTTACTAAGTGTGGCATGGTGCTACCGCGCGGGTAAGCAAAGGTTCGCGTTATCCGCCTCAGGCAACCGCCCCACGTAGTACAACACAGACAGCCACAAACCGGGGGGGGGTATCTTCGGTTTTGAAAGGATTTCGCCACTTTCATGTCCAGGTGTTGAAGGCGAGAAAGATGGACAAACACGGAGCTCCGGTCAACCTCTATGGATTCTGGTTTCTCTGATGGTGTCAAGTCTTTTGTGAAACTATTATTTTTATCTCTTGGAATCATCGCGTCGTGAATTATCGAGCTCCGCATCTTCTGAATGTTAGCTTAATTTCCACCGTTTCTTGGAAATGGAAGCGAACTGCTTGAGGCTAAGGGCAAAATAATCAGCAGTCGGAACCCTAATTTTTGGTAAATAAACTGCTTTCGAGCTATGCCGTCGCCGTTGAGAAATTACTCAGTCCATTCGTACAACAGCAAAGTGCTCATCCCAGCTCGCATCCCTCCTATGCCCGAAGGGCATAGGAGGGATGCGAACACTCAGATTTATAGACGCAGCAGGTCCGTTTTAAGGGCAAAGTCCACCTCACGCATCCCACTTCTCTCGAGCATGGCGTTCCTGGGGGGCGATGAGGAGATTCTCCAGACCTTGTTGGACTTTGTGGACGAGCATGCGCTCGACGAAAGCGGCGTCGGTGGGTCTAGTACCACAACGGATATTGCAGTCATGGAAGCCGAGTGCTCGGCCTACGCACGACTGGACTCGAAGGAGCTCAAGCGAGAGCTGGCAAATGAGAAGAGGAGGAGGATGCGTCAAGCAGGACTGTGGGCAGATCCGAACCGCGCTCGCAAGAAGAAGAGGGCAGAGATCCTCGAGCAGCTGGAGCAGCTTCAGTTTGACCTCCAGGTCTTGCAACAACAAGAGACCAAGTCTACCGGTAGGCAAGGGCAATGCACCGATACGCCCAGCAACGACAAGTTGGCGGTGCGAGCTCCCAGTGTGTGGCAAGAGCTGGCAATGCGCCAGAGAGCTCGACGGGAGAAGGCGGAGCGCGAGAACTTTCGCCTGAAACTTGGCGTGGAGCGCCAGCGGAGGCTGGCGGAGGCACTCAGCGACTTCCTGAAAAGGCGAGCAAGCCTAGTGGTGAGTGAGTCTTGCTGACTTCGGGATGCTACTCTCTCTCTCTCTCTCTCTCTCTCTCTCTTTCTCTCTCTCTTTCTCTGCGGCTGATAGCGCTGTTGGTTACTGTGATGTGCTGCTGTGTAAAGACAAAGGAATGTGCAGCTTTGACGACACAGCCACACTTGAAACACTACGCCGTCAATGTGCTGGATGTGCACGGAGACATGGAGGACTTTCGAGCGCTAATTCGACTCCATGAGACAGCATATCGGAGCTTGAACGCCGTTTTTGAAGCTAACGGTTTGGCCAATTCCACGCTCCCCGCCAGTGAGTTGCACATTCGTGAAAGCGACGATGGCAGATGCATCGAGTGCTTCAGCTGGAAAGTGCTGCCCTTTAAAGTGCAAGCAACTAGTACGGCTGCTTGGGAGCACTTCAAGGGGGTGGAGAAGCATTTGGGCAACGGCAATCTCTACGCGAAGGCTGCGACGGTGGGTAGCTCAAAACTTGGCTAGTCTGTATGCTACTTGCATTGACCCAGCGAATCTAACCTCCCCATGAGAGTAGAATCTTGAGGACCCATATACCATTGTCGAAAACTTCACCAAGGAGCTCTTCGCGGATGCATCTCGCGCCGACATCCAAGTCAAGCAAATTGTGCGGCGCTACGTGGAGGCCGAACGCGACGTCGTGATATGGGTGGCGCGCGTGGCACCTGCACAGATCAAGAACAAACTCCTTCGCGGCTTGACGTATCATCTCCGCGGCTACGTAGTGACAAAGCGGTCGCCCAACTCGACACCGGGTCAAGAGTTCTCGGAGCTGCAGCAATGCTCACTCGTCTCCCTCGATCGCGACAGCCCGGCGGATCTGCGTGCACTCACCAACTTCATGGTGGTCAACACCGCGCAAAACATCCGAGCAAACCGCGAGCGCATCGAGAACGTCCTGGTAGACCAGGCTGTAGCACCTCGCATACTATGATTTGCCTTCATGTATACCACACTTTTGCTCTTCCCGATGGCGTTTCTGCAGGATGATGACGATGCGTTCGAAGCGGCGCTGTCCTTCCTGGATGAGTATGCGGCTAGTGCTTCCGTTGCGGGAGGGCTCTCGCCTGATGACCGGGGAGACGGCAGTCAAGACGCGGAGGCGGATGACTCGCAAGCTGCTGCGCTGGGGGCCAAGCGTGCCCGCCCAGAGGCTCGACAAAAGCATCAGCTGAGCGACGAAGAGAAGGAGAGAAGGAGAGTTGAGTTCAACGAGAGGAGGAAGCTACTACGCAAGGCTGGAGTCTACGGCAACGCGAACAAGGCGCGGAACGAGCGTGCGAGGGAGATCGCTTTCCTAAAGGATGAGACGGAGAAGCTGCAGATTGACCTGCAGATTCTAAAGACGCGGCGCTGCAATGAGACCCTGAACTTGGGGAAGAAGGGGGGAAATTGCAATGCATTAGCCGAGGAGGACACGGGATCGCAGATCACCAGCATGTGGCAAGGACTGGCAGATCAGCAGCGTCGGCGACGGCAAGAGGCAGAGCGAGATAATTTGCTCTTGAGACTCGCTATAAAGCGTCAACGAACGGTGGCCAGCAACCTGACGAGGCAGATGCAACGGCGAGCCACACAATTGGTATGGAGACAGCACTGTGGGTATGTACTGTATTGTTTGCTGTCTAATAGTTTGGCATGTATGCAGACGAATGAGTGTGCGTCTCTGATAACGACGGTGCCTTCCAAACACCACACATTCAATGTGCTCGATTTCCGCGGAGACTTGGAAGGGTTTCGAGGACTTTTCCATCGTCTTGACGATGCCTATCGAAATATGGACAACGTGTTTATGATGAATGGATTGGCTGGCATGACAGTTCCTCCTATAGACGTCCACATCCACAAACACGCCGATGGTAAATCGATCGAGTTCGCGAGCTACAAAGTGCTGCCGTTCGACGTTCGTGCTACTGCTGAAGCTACATGGAACCACTTCAAAGGTGTGGAGAAACATCTCGCTTATGGAAATCTGTATGAAAAGGCGGAAAAGGTTGGTATACTGCTTCAACAAGCATCGTCAAAGTTCTCATGGTTCTTGTTGCGTGACTGCAGGGTCTTGATGAGCCATACACAATCATCGCAGACTTCAAGAAAGAGCTGTACTCCAACACCTCCCGAGCGGACATCAAGGTGAAGCAAGTCATCCGGCGCTATGTGGAGGAGGACCGCGATGTTGTGATCTGGGCTTCACGAGCAGTTCCCATCGAGATAAAGCACAAGATTCATCAAGGATTGACGTACCATCTTCGAGGCTACTCAGTGACCAAGCGCTCGTCCGAGTCAACTCCGGACCGAGAGATCTCCGTCCTGCAATTCTGTTACTTGGTCTCCCTCGACCAAGACGTCGACGTGCATTGCGATCCCGCCAACTTGCAGGCGCTCGTCAACTTCCTCGTGGCTACCCTTAAGAGGAACATTCCAGCTCATCGCGAGCACATCGAGAACGCTTTGATCGACCAATCTCTAGCACGTCGCAAATACAACGCAGTTTAGCTTCTACCGCAGAGTTCATCGGCCTGATATGAGTACCGACACCCCCACGGCGCTCCTGGAGGACCGCTCTGTCGTTCCTGGACGAGTTTGCACCTCGCTCTATTGCACCTGAGAGCGCGCTGTCTCTGCTGATGGACAGGCAGGACGAAGCCGCGACGGAGTTTGCAGCCTCCAACCGCAAGGCGACCAAGCGCCCTCGCCGCAAGACGTCTGTGAAGAAACCGGAGACCGAGGGCGAGAAGAAGAGGAGGAAGGCGGCGATCAATGAGCGAAGGAAGATTCTGCGCAAGACTGGCGTCTACGGCGACGCCAACCGAGCGCGGAACGAGCGTTCGCGAGAGATAGCGTTCCTGCGAGAGGAAATGGAGAAGCTCCAGCTGGACCTGGAGATTCTGCAGACCCGGAGGTACCAGGAGGAGGAGAAGAGTTAATGCAATTCGCCCACCTTCGTGAGGATGCACTCGACGCGGATTACGAGTTTATGGCAGGGCTGGCGGAGCAGCAGAGACGACGCCGTGAGGAGACGGAGAGAGATAATGTGCTCTTGCGGCTCGCTGTGGAACGTCAAACCAAGGTGGCGAACAGTCTGCGCAGTTTGATGCAGAAGCGAGCGGTGCAGCTGGTACGGAAAGGAGCCATAAGAGTATTTTACTCACTTGTGCATGCATTTCACCCACAGTCGAACGAATGGTCGTCGTTAATGACATTGACCAGCCTAAAGCACTCAAGCGTTGACGTGGTACAGCTCCGTGGTGGCATGGCGGATTTTCACGGACTCTTCCAACGCCTCAAGGCTTCGTATCAAAGAATTGACGAAGTTTTCACGGCAAATGGATTGGCTGGGCTGAGGACCTCACCGGTTGACGTGCACGTGCGAGAAGGTATTGACGGCAACTTCTTTGAGCTCTCGGCCCACAAAACATTGCCTTTTTGCGTCCGTACTACCTCAGAGGCGGCCTGGAATCACTTCAAAAGCGTTGAGAAGCACGTCGGTGACGGCAGGCTCTATGAAAAGGCCGAGAAGGTAGTTATTCATTCACACGCATCCGTTTGGGAGGGTATTGAATTTGTGGTTGTTGCCTTTGCTAGACGGATCTCATAAAGCCTTTTACGCTCATCTTGGATTTCAAGAAAGAGATCTTCTCCAACAACTCTCGGGCAGACATCCACGTTAAGCAAGCCATCCGTCGCTATGTTGAAGAAGATCGCGACGTTATTGCTTGGACATCACGTGTCGTACCAATCGAAGTCAAACATAAGCTGCTTCGTGGACTGACGTACAGCTTGCGAGGCTACGCACCAAGCGGTCTCCAGACTCCACACCGGAGCGAGAACTTTCGGTTCTGCAGCTCTGCTACATTATTTCCATCGAGCGCAGCATCAAAACAACGCTCGGCATTAATGACACGCGAACCATGACAGACTTTATGATCGTCAGTATTGGTCAGATCCTGCGAGCTCATTGCGAGTTCATCGAGAACGCGCTGGTCGACCAAGCGATAGCTAGACGTAGTACCGTAGTAAACTGATTCTTGCCCGGCCATGGAAACTCATGATGATGGTGAGTCACTGCTGACTGAATCAGTCACTGATGGGGATTGCGCGTCACACCGTTCGTAATATCACATTTGCTGCATTCAGTACGGTACAGCTGAGGATGGCCCTGCTTGACGACGACGATGCATTCGAAGCGGCGCTCTCCTTCCTGGACGAGTACACGCTCGACGAGGGGGGAACCGAAGCGCTTGGCGCTCTATGTGGCGACGAGCCCTTGGCGAGCGAAGCACCACGAGTGAACACTCAAGGGCCGGCGAGACAGCGATCGCAGGACGACATGCTGCGACGGAAGATGGAGTACAATGAGAGGAGGAAGGTGCTGCGTCGGACAGGCGTTTATGGCGACCCGAACCGCTCGCGTAACCAGCGCAAGAAGGAAATCGCGCTTCTGCGCGAGCAGCTCCAGAAACTTCAGCAGGACCTTGAGGCGCTGCAGAGTAGAGCTGCTGAGCGTTCGGGCCAGGAATGAGCAACAACCGGGGAGGGTGGAAGTGAAGCGGCATTGATACCAAGAGTGTGGCAGGAGATGGCAGCTCGCCAGCGACGCCGTCGGGGGCAGGCAGAGAGCGAGAATATTCGGTTGAAGGTGGCAATGGAGCAGCAGCAGAAGATAGCGGACAGCCTGCGCAACATTTTATGGAAGCGAGCAACGCGTTTGGTACGCTGCGGAGTTCTTCTTACGGATTTATGCGAAGGTTTTGTTGCTGAATTCTTTCGGTTACTGATACGTGATACAGATGAAAGAGTATTCAGCGTTCACAGATTCTGCTTTCTCGGGGCACTTCATCGATCGAGTGCTGGACTTTCGTGGAGATATTGGGGAGTTCCAGGGATTGTTCAAGCATCTTGATACCGCTCGCTTGGAAGTGGACGGCATTTTCATGGCTAATGGTCTGGCAAATATGACTATCTCGCCTATCAATGTGCATATTCGTGAAGACATCCACGGCAAATACATGGAGTTTTTCACCTTCAAGGAGCTGCCGTTCGGGGTGGAAGAGGCTAAAGAGGTCGCGTGGGACCACTGGAAAGGAATGGAAAAGCACATTATGGGCAACGGAGATCTATACGAAAAGACCGCAAAGGTGAGCTCTGGAGGCATGGATACGTTTCAATATTATGGCAGCTCTAACGCATCGGTGCGTTTTGTCTAATTGTCAGGACGTCGATCAGCCTAACACGATCATAGAGGACTTCACTAAGGAGCTATTCTCGAACTGTGCTCGAGCTGATGTTCGAGTAAAGCAGGTGGTACGGCGCTACGTCGAAGCCGACCGCGATATCATAATCTGGGTTGCACGCTTAACCCCTGTAGAAATCAAGCATAAGATGCTCCGCGGCTTGATATACAATCTGCGAGGTCAAGTGGTGGTCAAAAAGTCTCCGCTCTCCACGCCTGATCAAGAGATTTCAGTGCTTCAGCAGTGTTCGCTAATTTATCTGGATCAGGAAGCGAGACTTAGATACGACCCATCTAGTCTGCGTGCGCTCACGAATTTCCTGACCATTCACGCAGCTCAGAACCAACGAGCTCATAGAGAACTCATCGAAAACACACTGCTTGACCGAGGCGTCAGCAGAACGCGTCTTACGCTGAACCCGAGCTCACAGTTTGTATTTTGAACCGTCTTGAAGGCAGTGTTGAAAGTGCAAAATACAAGAAACGACATCGTTTGTTTTAGTGTACGTGCAACAGCAAAAGATAGCGAGGCATAGCGATGTTAGAAGTGGGCCCTTCGCCTCAACATCATGGATGCGTGTTTACCACTTGGTCCATCAACACATTTTCGATGAGCTCCTGGCTTGCAGTGATGTTGCCAGCAACAGTGCCCAACATGAAGTCTGTTAGCGCACGTACAGCTGCAGGGTCATACACAGTGTGGTCCTCTTTCTCCGGTGACACGAGTGAGCATAGCTGAAGTAACGAAAATTGCCGGTTTGGTGTGGATGCCTTTGCTCGCTTTGTGAGGGCATATCCCTGATGACGGAAACCAAGGCCTTTAACGCGCTGGTCGTCAAATTCTAGTGGAACGACACTTGCGACCCAGATCACGATTTCACGGTCTTCCTCCACGTAGCGACGTAGTACCTGCTTCGCATGAAAGTCCGCTCGTGCACTGTCTGCAAAGAATTCCTTCGCAAAGTCCTCGATAATTGTGTCCGGCGTATCTGGGTTTTCCAAATGCTACAGCGTAACAACAATACAACTAATCAATACAAAATGCTCACGGAGCGCAAGCAAGATGTGGTCATTGGGTACCTTTGCCACCTTGCCCTCATACATGTTACCGCGATGCTTTTCCGCCCCCTTAAAGTGGTTCCACACCGCTTGAGCTGTTGCACGCATTCCGAATGGCACGACCTTGTTTGCAAAAATGTCTAGGTACATGCAGTCAGCGCCTTCCCGCATTCGAGCGTCGCGATGGGTCGCCTCCATCGTTGCTAAGCCGTTTGCAGCAAATACGGAATCCACCTCACGGTATGCCCTATCAATATGTGCCAGCAAGTCCTTAAAGTCGTTCACGTCCGCACGGAAATCCAGCGTGCGTCCCTGCGAGTACTTGGACTTTTTGGTTTGTGATAAACTCGAGCATTCAACGACCTAGACCGCCCACCATGCAGACACCATTTTATCAGCAACACTGCCCACTTAATCGCTACACCTCCCACTCCGCAACCGACCTGCTGCTTTGCTCTTTTCTGCAGCAAGCTCTCCAGCCCTTTCGCCATCTTAATCTGGTTCTCCAGGATCAGCTTAAGTCGCACATTCTCGCGCTCCGCCTTCTCCCTGCGTCTCCGTTGGCGGCATGCCACCTCCTTCCACACCGTCGGCACCTCTGCCGGTTCATAGACCGACACGATCGAGTCTGCGCCCTCCGGTTTCTCGTCCTTCGTCATCTTCTTTTCTCCGTCCTGGCGAATAGCTCTCGTCTGCGTCCTCGGGTGGAGCTTGAGCGCCTTCAGCTCCAGCTCCAGCTGCGCCACCTTCTCCCGGAGGTAGGCGAGCTCGATCTTCCTCTCGTTCCTGGCTCGGTTGGGGTCTCCTCTGGTCACGGACTTCTTGGGGCCCGCCGCCTTCTTCCTGCCTCTCGGGGGCGCCTTCCTCGTCGTCGCCAGTTGTCCTGCGGCCGGCAGACCGAGTTCGAGCCTCGCAGTTGGTTCGCTGGAGAGCTGGAACGCAGGCGAGCTCGGCGACGTCACGGACGTGTCGCTCCCGGCCCCTGAGGACGCGGCGGCTACGGGCGGCACGAGCGGCGTCAAACTCGGGGACAGAAGCTCGATGTCCTCGGCCGTGGCGAACGCGAGAGACGGAGAAAAGGCGGCGCCCAACGCGGAGGGCGCCGCCGTGAACACCGACGTGTCGATGGCGTACTGCTCCACGAAGGACAGCGCCGCCTCGAAGGCGCGCACGGCGTCGTCGTCCTCCAGGAAGGCCATGCGCCCCGAGTATGGACGTGAAATATACAGTTAAGCGAATCACCGGAAGGAATGGCACGCGCTGATTGGTCCACGCTCGACTTTGGTGTGTAGCTCGCGTCCTACAGCTCGCCACCAACACGTGGAGCTCGCAACTTCAAGTGGTATACAGTAGGTACAGGCAGTAGACCAGTTTTTTTAAACTGTTAAAACAACAACAACAAAGGTTAAGAGTATCGGATACAGTGTAGCGTTAACGCTGCATTAGTGTTGTACTTAGTACTAGCATGTAAAAAGCGAGAACTGAACCCGTGGTGGCAAGTTGCGGCGTGTTGCCAGTGGCAACACGCCGCGATGCAGACGTCCTAAAAGTTTTGAGTGAGGGGCTCGGGGGGGGGTAAATTTACGATAGTATCAGGCCGGCGACAAAGCTGAGACCTGTGGACCACCACACCATCGCTGCTTTTGTAGCGAGAGAGCTGGTGATGTCGTGGGTAGTAGCTGAGACTGCCTCTAGTGTGAAGTTAGCACACAATGCATTTGTGATACCGACGTCGTTGTACACATCGCAGTCCGTGTCCGGATGAATGGCCACGACGAACTCGCCGTTCTCGGCTACCTGATTGAAGCCACTGCCGCTTTGAGACTTGTAAACGCTCCAGTCATCGGCCGTTAGTGTAAACATAACGGTAGTAGAGGCCCCAACCTTCAGTCGACCTTCTCGAATTTTCGTAGCATCTTCACTTCGGGGACCGATATGGCGCGATAAGGCTGGATCATAAACAGCATGACCGTCTCCTTGCCAGCCATCGTACCGCTGTTTGTTACCGTCACTGATGTTGTGATCGTGTCATCTTTGCTGGCAATCTTCGTTGGGCTGAGTTTCAAGTCGGAGTACGAAAAGTTGGTGTAGCTCAGACCAGCACCGAAATCCCATTGCATTTCACAGGAGCCATAGCTACATTGAGTGTCTACCCGATGGCGATATGGTATCATGATGTGGCCAGAGTACTTCGGGTAGGTGATAGGCGGCTTTCCGCGCGGGTTTACCTGGCCAAACTGTGAACAAGGAGGCCAGGCGATTTCTGCCATCGCCTGGCCTCCTTGTTCACATGGAAGACCGGCACTTACCGAGTCAGGTAGTGAACCCAGCAATCTCGGACGACCTTCAAACAGGATCAGCACTACCTTGGAACCAGTATTTGCGAGAGCCTGGACGTACTCAAGCTGGCCTGAAGGCAGCGTCAACTCGTCGATGTCCCCCACTTCTCAGCATAAGGGGCTTCTCCGATGGCGACAACGACGACGTTAGAATTGCTAGCGTATCCTGTTGCTGCTAAGAGGTCTTCATCGGAGTACGTTCCATCTACGCTGAGTCCGTTGAAATACGTGACCGAGTCAGCGCCCACCAAGTTTTCGATACCCCTCCGCACGGATGTACCATGAGCGAAAAAATCGTTGCCAGAGGTTCCTTGCCAATATATACTCCACCCACCGCACTGATAGCCGATGTCGTCAACAGAAAACCCCGTCAGGAAAACCGAGGTGCCATTAGTAAGTGTGAAAATATTTTCGTCGTTTTTGAGTAGCACGATGGATTCCCTAGCAAGGTTCAACGCTTCCTCCAAGTCGCTATCGCTTCCGGCGAGATCAACATTGTCCTCACCGGGAACCGGGTTTTCGTAAAGGCCCATTTGAAGCTTCATCTTGACGATACGCTTAGCCGAAGCGGGCAGGCGACCCTCGTAGTCCGGGTTGCTCGACAGCACATATTTTGCCTGGTCGATAAAATTCTCGCTATTGGGTACCATACTCATATCAAGAGAGGTATTGGCGATCACCAGCTCAACGGCATCTTGCTGTGTGCTTACCACGCGGTGCCAACTCTGGAGGTTGTTCACCTCACCCCAATCAGTGACAACGACGACATCGAAGTCAAGATCGTCACGTAACAGGTGATTCAAGATTTTGGTACTGGGAACGACGGGGATGCCATTTATGGAGATGTAGTTCTCCATGGTGGACATCGCACCATGCTCGATATCAGCCTTGAACGATGGAACGTGATAGTTGAGCAGGTCGTCGTCCTAGGTAGTGACGCCTTCGCGATCAACGCCGGTATTTGTATGAGAGTATCCGATGAACTTCTTCATGCAGGCGCCGCTCTGGGAGTTGTTCTGTACTCCTTGGATGTAAGCTGCGCCAAGCTCGGAAGTCAAGTACGGGTTTTCCCCGAAAGTTTCGTACGTCCGTGTCCACAAGGGGTCGTACGAGATGTCGACAATGGGTCCTAGAACCCAAGTAATTCCTGCTGCAGCCGTATCACGCCCGGTTACGTAGCCCATCTTGCGGACCAACTCGCGATTGAAGCTTGTACCTGAATTAATCTGCTGTGGAAACATCACTGCATGGTCAACATACTGAGCACCATGCACTGAGTCAAGCCCGTACACCATCGGATGCCCTCCGTTCCCATCCATTGGTACGTTTGGATCTCCTCGATCGTGCTTCTTCATTGATCCGCCGGCTGCTCCAGCGGAACCCTCCTTCCGGCTCTCGGAGGCTACAGGCTTTCCGGCTCGACCAGGCAGGACACGACGACCACTTTGGCGACCGCGCCGACGTACGTAAAGGAGAGGAGGTCTAGGTAGGGCGGCGAGCAGAGAGAGCCGAGCTAGCACGAGGCTAACCGGAATCGAACTCAGTTTTTGAATTTGCTCGGTAGAGAGCTTTCCGTTTGGAAACGGATCAAAGTTAACTTTAGTTTCTTAGTTCTACACGGTTCAAGCTCCGCGTGAGCGACCTCGCGCGTGACCAGATGGGAGACAAGGATGGCGTCAACGTGGACGAGCTGGCAGCTGGAGCCGCGGAATTGCAGCTGGAGAGCGCGGCCTCGAGGTCACCGCGCTCCCCGGGTCTGCGGTTGCAGATTCCGAACCCCTTCGAGCGAGACGATGAAGTCATGGTGACGGCAAGTTAAGCGTCGCCAATGGAACACGCCCTCGACGCGGGTGCGTCGCGTGTAGCAGCGGCACCAACGTTGCCGCAGCCACCTCGGTTCGAGGGGCGCTCAATGCAAGATCGCCGTGATTTCATGCACAAGTACGAGACGTATTTGGGTGCAATCAATGCGCTCCAGACGCAATGGAGCGGCGCTTTTGCCATGCCAGTAGGCGCGTGCATCGGATCCAAGACAAAGCGTATGATTGCACGCTACGAGTTCAACCAGCTGCCGGGCGCAATCACGGAAGAGCAATGGGTGGCCTATTTCCTGCAGGCGAAGACGCCCTCACACGTGAACTATACCTCGGTCGACGAGGCTATGAAGGCGCTTCGGATGCAGACGCGTTGGCCCGAGCCCGAGAGCCGCAGGATGAACCTGCAAGCAAATATGGAGGCCATACTGGATCGGTTCAACCTGACGGACCTCGCGTTCCAGCACGAACAGCGCCGCTTAGTGAAGTACCTCGCTGCAGCACTTGCACCCCCGGGTCAAGGCTGTTATCAATACGAAGCTGACGTTGCAGGAGAACAGGACGTACAAGCACGAGGTGGTGCCGTTTTGCTCCTGGGTGACTCGGTTAATGAAGGAATTTATGACGTGGGAGCATGCAGCGCAAGTGTCAGCTGGACAGCCGGGACCGTCAGCGCAAAGCCAGCCTCGCTCCGGTAGCGGTGGCCATGGTGGGAATGGTGGCCGAGGTGCTAATACCGGTCTAGGTGCTAATACCGGCAGAGGAGCTGGTGGTGGTGACAACACGCCAACTCGCGGGGCTCACAGTAGTCCGAGTATTCGTGGCGGTCGCGGAGATCAATATGGACGCGGTGGCTGTGGGTACGGGTCCACGCGGCCGCGGGAATCACCTAGTCAGGGCCCGACGCCAGAGACACGGTCTGGGCGCGGAGCGTGCCTAAAATGCGGCTCTACAGCATCAGGTACGGCAGTGCCCCCTCTGCTCGTCGGAAGAAGCGACGGAGTTGCTGCGAGGGAGGCGCGAGCAACATGCCGGAACACCAGGCGTCAGCATGAAGTTCGACGTGGTGACAGCGAGCGACTCGGTGCTTACCGCAGGCGAGGATCGCGGCACTGTTGAGGCAGCCGTAGAAGGTGCCCCCGTCAAGGCCCTTCTCCTCGACTCTGGCGCCGACACATCGCTAGTTGCGCGCGGCGTCCTCGACTCGATTGGCCAGGCTGGCAAACCAGTTGCTGTGCGAACTATTCTATCTGTGCGCCTGAGTCCATTGGGGGGACGCGAGGTGGTGGTGCAGCATATGGCGACGTTTAGCGAGATCGTCTTCACCACGTCTGCCGGTCCTCTAATGTTGCGAAATTTGGCCTGCTTCGTCGAAGAAGATAACTCGAGAATGGAGCTGACGGTGGGCCGCCCAATCATGAAGATTCGCGGTTACTCCATGGACAAGCTACTGGTGGAAGCCCGGGATGCGCAAGCCGAATGGGAGCTTGGGGGAGACACTTCGCCGAAGAAGGACAAAGACCAGTCCTCATCCACTTCGCTCCAGCGCATTTGCCGATTGGCGGTAGCGGCGCAAGATCCAATACCAGACGCAGAGGAAGAGGATATTTACCGCCATGAGACACGTACAGCGCTACCGTGTATGCAGCCGACGAACCTTGCAGAAGTAACTCGCTACCTGGAGGCCACGGTGGAGATAGCAACGAGGATGGGACTGACCCTCGACGGCAGCGCCAAGCTTCGGGGCATCCTGCAGATGCGCGCGG
>BSXT01000393.1:0-37792 GCA_030267785.1 Phytophthora fragariaefolia | reverse complement strand
CTTAACCCTGTAAGTATAGTTAACCTAAATAAAGAAGTATTAATAACCCTTTTTGGTAGAAATGAGAACTGAATTTGAAATGTTAACTTTGGCTTTGCCTCCTAAAACTGATATCTATAAAGAGAGATTCTGCCAACCACTCGTTGGCAGAATCTCTATCCTAATACATGCTTCGTATTGGCAGATATTTGTTGCTTTCTGCCAATAGTAGAGCTTCCTACTATGAATGGTGACCACACTGCATGTGGCCCACCTGAATGTATCCATTAGTGCATGTCGCACTAATGTGGAGGTTGCTTGAATGTGTAGCCCCGCTAGAGAAAGCGTTGCAGACGCAATAAACCTGTAGCGGTGGAGAAGAAGACTAGTGGCTTCGAAATTGCATATCCGCCTACGGAGCCGTGCCTGAAGCGACCAAGACGGAAGCAGAATTTGAACGTTCGATTGTCGGACTACGTGGTGGGCCATGTGCAGGCTACTACGGATGTGCAGATACCGACTACCTACAAGCAGGCTCGCGCGTGCAAGTTCTGGCCGCAGTGGAGAACTACCACGCTGGCAGAACTTGAGTCCCTGAAGGACCACAAGACATGGAAACTTGTGCCGCGGACAGACCCAAGAAGAACAAGGTCATCACTTGCAGATGGGTATTCGCAGTCAAGAAAGATGAACGCGGACGGATCAAAAGATTCAAAGCGAGACTTGTGATTCACGGGTTTAAGCAGCGGTTGGGTATCCACTACACTGAGACCTACGCACCTGTGATCCGATTCGAGACGATACGCACTGCAATCTACTATGCTATCCAGCGGGGATGGCTGGTGCTACAGTACGACGTCAAGACTGCCTTCCTTTCTGTATGGTGACCTCGATGATTTGACCTTCATGGAACAACCACCTGGCTTCCAGATTGACGGACCATCGATGGTCTATCGGCTCCTGAAGAGTCTTTACGGGCTAAAGCAAGCACCGAACATCTGGAACAAGACACTTCATGCGAAGCTGTTAGACATGGGGTTGATGCGTTTGGAGTCGGACTACGGTCTCTATGCCTTAAAGAAGGATGGCGAAGTGACGCTATTGCTAACGGTCTATGTGGACGACCTACTGCTGATGGGCCCTCGCAAGCAGTGCGAAGAGGTTGCTGCCTCTCTACAAGAGACCTTTGAGCTTACGACGATGGGGACAGCAAAGTACCTGCTCGGCGTGGAGATACTCATAAACAAGACGAGGAAGCAGATTGTGTACTCGCAGCGACAGTACGTGCTGGAGGTGCTGAAGCGGTTCCACATGGAGAACTGCAATGAAAGTGCTACGCCCGAGGCGACGACACCTTCGGCGACAGAAGTGCCTGCTACGAAGGAGTACTTGTCCTACCGAGAGCTGGTAGGCGCCTTCCAGTATCTGGTCAATGCATCAAGACCAGACATTGCTCATGCTACTCGCCACCTTGGAAAGTACCTGGCTTGCTACGACCTCACGCACTACGCAAAAGCCAAGCGTGCGCTTCGCTACCTGAAGGCGACCAGTGACTACGGTCTGGTGATGGACGTGCAGCCAGGACAAGGTGTTCAAGTCTGTGCCTACTCTGATGGAGACTACGCGAATGATCCCGTGGATAAGAGGAGTATCAGCGGATACGAGATCTTGTTGGACAACAACGTGATCTCGTACACCTCCCGGAAGCAGGAGATCAACTCACTCAGCACCTGCGATGCTGAGTACGTGGCGATAGCAGAGACGACTAAGGACTTGATATGGCTTGCTGGTCTGTGCAAGGAACGTTGCTATAAGCATCCAGTGCCATTGCTATTGGGAGACAATCAGGGTGATATTGCATTAACTGCAAAACCTGGTAAGCACTCCAAGTGGAATCATATCGACAACAAGTACCACATGGTGCGACGGAATGTGGAACTCCAGCGGATCACAACACAACACGTTAGTACCGATGAGATGGTGGCTGACGTGATGACCAAAGCGCGTGGTGGCGTCAAATTCTCGCAGTTTCGAACGGCTATGAAGGTGCTACCACTGTTGGGTGAAACCAGCCTGGCTGATGAGTTTGCTGCGGCGGCTCCTGCTGCTGCTGCGGTGCGAAGCAGACGGTTGAGGAGCCAAGTGACGCACCCTGCGTCACCTCAACCCTTTGTTGCACTTGTAGTCAATCCGACACTTACGCGGGTGGATCGGAATAACTGAATCCTCTAAGGGCTTAGACGGTAAGCCAAGATGGATCGAGGGGAGTTCCCTCAGCTGACCGACTCTCAGTTCGAGTCGGTCTGTAAGATGGTGGGCATCTTTGGGACGGACGCCATCCGTACCCTGGCGCGGCGACGCCCGCCGAGAAGGTCGAACGCGGTCACGCGTTCGACGCATATGAGCGAGGGTTGGTCACTCATGTGAGGATTAGCCTCCAGGCCCAAGCGGCCGAGACGAGACCGGCGGGTCCAAAGCCGCTTCGGCTTAAGGTTACTCCCTTAGAAGGGAGGGAGGGAGGGAGAGAACCTCCACTTCTGATTTCGAGGCATAGAGCTCGCGACGGACGCGGCTCTCGTCTCGAACGAGCGACTACGCGTCGCTTTTGCCCTCTCGCATGTTAGCGGTCGGGCTAAGACTTGGGTGTATACCAGAGAGAGGACATCGCCTGGATGTTTTTCATCCTGGTCGCAGCTCTGTGAGTAGCTGCGAGCCGCGTTCCTTCCGGCGAACTACGAGTATCGCCAGTGCTCACGCTTTCTTGCCTGCAAGCAAGGGAAGCGTGAGCGGCATGAGTACATCCAAGCGATGCGTGTACTCACTGCGGCTCTGGTGGGAAATCCCCTACCTGAACACATCAAAGTGACTGTGTTCATGGATGGCCTGAGAGTTGGCCCGGTACGCACGCAGCAGTTCCGCGGGCATGCCAACACGATGGAAGAGGCGATTCAGATCGCTCTTCATGAGGGGTACAGCCACCGACAGGTTCGTACTCCGGCCACTGCCTGGCAGGGCAACTCTGCGCCAGGTAGTGAGCAGGGTGGTAGCCCAGGCAATGGGGCTACGAGTGGACCTGTTCCCATGGATCTGGGTCTAGCCGAGCAGCGAGATATCCGCTGCTTTGGCTGTGGAAGGCTGGGGCACATGAAGCGTCTCTGCCCAGCCAGAGGACAGCAGAAGCCGTCCTTTGGGAAGTCCTCAGGCTCGAAGGGTCGCGTGCAGCAGCCGCGACCCAAGAGCCAGGGAAATATAGGACACCAGTAGGGGCGGAGGGCCCTACTGGAGATGAAGATCTTAGTCTTCATGATGGACGTATGGGAGGCACACGCCACGGAGGCTTAGCCCCTGCGAGTCTTGGAACGCTCGAGTCGAGGAAGAGCAGTGAGAGACGGCTGGTTTTACACGGTCGTGTACGGGGGTATGAGTATCCCTTCCGAATCTTAATTGATTCGGGGCGTCGAAGCATTTCGCATGCCGTCAGTCGAAGGCAAGCAATGCCGACAAGTTTGCTGACGCCCTAAGGAGAACTCGGGTGCCGGGCCAGTCTCAGTGAGACTCACCAGTGCGTCCTTGGTGGATGTACCAAGGGGCCTGATGGATCTCCGAGGGCTTTGACAATAACCTGATCCTGGCCATTCCATGTCTCGAGAAGCATGAGCTCTGGATCGTTTGGCGCGGCAACGCCATTGGGGCTTGCCGGTCCGCTCTTTCTGACAGAGCTTTGGTGAGTCATGTTCCCACCTTTGGCAAGAGCAGGGGCGTCCGTGATGAACGCCAGGGTGCTACAGCACCCGCGGTGTTTATGGGAGTCGCCGATGTGTTCGGCGTTCCCCAAGAAGTCACAGTGGCCTCTGTGAAGAAGTGCAGCAGGGCTGTCGTAGCGTGTGTCAGTGGAAGACGTAGCCTCACCGAGTCTGAGTACGAGTCCGTACGATCCCTATCTACGGACTCCTAGAGTCTAAAGCCTTAACGCCAAGACAACTAGACGCTACGTGTCTTTTTCCTAACTGATTGTATTAATTGCCTTAAGTACGGCAAGGCCGTACGGTGCAAACATATGCAACTCACTATCTAGCATAGTGACTCCTAATAAAATGCATGCTGACTGGCTCACGAGCCATCTACTGTTTCTTTGTTATCTTTTCGGAGCCCGTACTGATATTTGGTTAATACCAAGTTACTGATCTTGTTAATATGTGTCATACACACTTGGTGTACGTTCACCCAAGGTGTGTATGCCACACTTGTGCAACCCCGTCACACCCTCCCCCACCAAACCATGGGCACCAGGTGTCCGCGACCGTCGCCCCAACGAGCTTGTCCCTTCGCGTCGCGCGAGGTTCCGAAGAACTCTCTTGGCTCCGCGAGCCCTTGAATGTCCCCAGGACACAACGCGTTTTGATCTTTCAAACCCGAGGAACGCCGCCACTCCATCCGTGGCTCTTCCTGCCGTCTCGGCTCCTGAGACCACGTCTGCGCCTACAAGAGTGTCCATCGCCGGTTACTTCGCCGAACACCGACGCCGTCACGGCCCATATCATATGGAGGACGCTGGTGATGGAGCCCAAGCCGCTCGACAACCCCTGCGCTCGCGACCACCTCTTTCAGGACAGCGAAGAGGAAGGGGAGGTCCACGTGGACTACCAAGAGTCCCCGGACGAAGCCCCAGACTCTCCGAGCCGATCCACAAGTGGAACATCGGCTCCGCCCACTCGAGACGAGTCTCCTCGGGTGTTGCGCACTCCCAACCCGTTCCTCGAACGTCCTGCTGGCCTTTTGCCCTTGAAAGAGCTCTCCGAACCGCGAGGTCCGCCTCAACGCGAGGTCGACAACGCCATTGAGGAGTCTGTCGTAACCATCGACCTGGACGAGGCTCAGTCCCGCCAAGTGGCACACGAGCTCCAAGCTCCCGTCTCGAGACGGCTCGTGGCCCGACCATTATTGACGCCAAGCGTCCGCGATTATGGTTTCCAACCACGCGATCCGGCGGAGAGTGCTCGCCAAGCGGCTTCGCAGTTGCTGAATACCTATGTGATAGATCCAGCAGCTTGAACCCCTGAGCAGCTGGCCAGCGCACCGCGCTCCGGGACCGCCAAGACGTTGACCAGCGCGTCTATTGCTGCTGCGATGATATTGATTCGCTGCACCAGCGGCTGGACTGGGTCCAAGTTCCTCGCGAACTGTGGGATCGCATCCGTGGTCTTGATGACCGGGTGACCGCTCTTGATCACTGGGTACCGTATTGGCAGGACTCTGTTCGTCGTGATGAGGAGACGCAGTGAACGCTGGCTGTGCTCCGCAGTCAGATTGACCTGATGGCTCGCCTGCGAGAGGCTCCGCCCGGTCACGATCCGGCGACTGTCCCCGTGCGACCGCCCGCTGCGAGCTCGGCTCCACTTTCAAGTGAGACGGCGACGCTCCCGACCCAGTCCCCAAGGCTTACCCGGGCCGGGTCAAGGTACGGCTTAAGCAAGCCCACGTAAAACACCGGGTGTGTACGCATCTTCTTAGGAAGATTGAACGTATACGCTAGGCCCTTCTTGGCCACGACCTTGAAAGGTCCAATGAAGCGCGGGCACAACTGCGTCTTAAAGACGGCAGACACAGCATGTGTCGGTAAGTTTTTGGCGTTTAGTAAAACTAGGTCCCCGACCTCATAACAATTAACATTGCTTCTGCCTTTTGCATCCGCATGTTCCTTTTGTTTGTCTTGGCTCTCAGCCATTGCGTCCCGCACGTGGCTTAAGACACTTAGACGTGTTGACATAAACGTGTCAACCTGTTTACGAACAGTGAGAGGGCTGATATCAGCAAGTCGCTCCGCGAACTCTTCTCCACCACTAAGCCCTGAGCCAGGACGGGGCGGCGTCAGCGGGACGCGGGGATGTGACAGGCCGATCACATAGAACGGTGTGTAGTCGGTGGAGGCATGCACAGCATTGTTTAACGCAAACTCAACAAGTGGGAGCATGGCGCTCCAACGCTTAGGCGTTTCAGCGCAAATGCTGCGGAGGACGGAACGCGGTTGATGCGTTCCGTCTGCCGTCGGTCTGCGGGTGATCCGCAGTGGACATGTCCAAGCGAGTGCCAAGCACCGCGAAGATGGACGTCCAGAACTTGCCCGTGAAACGGAGGTCGCGATCGGAGACGACTGCCTCGGGCAGGCCGTGTTGTCTAAACACGCGGTCGAGGAACAGCGTAGCTGTACCCTCACCATCAATGGTGTCCAGCACAGCCGCGAGGTGAGACATCTTGCTCAGCCGGTCTACAATGTCTACAAAGACCACAACCCCCGTGTTGCCTGCCGCGTCGGGCGGTAGGCCAAACACAAAATCCATACTAATGGATTGTCAACACCCCGAGGGTACAGGCAAGCTGGCCATCGGCGCGACCGCATGTGGCGCGGGTTTGAGCCGTTGACACGTCTCGCCCGTGCGCACATAGGTGCTGACCCACTTTTTACAAGTTAGGCCACCAATAGAGCAAGCTCACAGAGCTGTAGGTCTTTTCTCGTCCGAGATGACCGTCGACCGGGGTGTCGTGTACCTTATAGAGAATGCGGTACTTGAGGTCCTCATCGCGAGGAACCACAACCCGTGGCGGATCATCGGATCCTGTGCTGTAATACAGCAACCCGCCATAGAATGCATAACGATGCAGGCGTGCGCACAGTCGCGCCGACAAGTCCTTGTCCGAGGCTTCAAACACCTTGCTCCCAAGAGCCTTCAACAACGCGACACACATGGCGTCGCTGGCGTACGAAGCGCGGATCAGATCCGGAATGGACGACGTCACCGTAGTGGCATGAGCTAGCTCATAGTCCGGTCTGCGCGACAGCGCATCCGCCGAAGCATTCTGCTTTCCTGACTTATACTTCACCTCGAAGTTATACTTTGCAAAGAAGGATAACCAACGCGCCATCCGTTGCGAGAGATGAGGCGGCTGTGTCGCAGTGGGTAGTGACGCATGATCTGTGTAGATCATAACGGCTTAGCGCCGAGCAGGTGAACCCTGAATTTGACCAGAGCATACTTCATTGCAAGTAGCCCCTTGTCATCAACTGGATAGTTCTTCTCCGCAGCTTTAAGCTGGCGAGGTTCAAACGCGATCACGCGGTCACGCCCCTCGTCGTCCGCTTGAAGCAGTGCACAGCCGATGGCAAAGTCCGATGCGTCACATACGACACTGAATGGACGATCAGGGTCTGGCAACGCCAGTATCGGAGCATGAAGGAGACTTTCATTGATCGCTTCGAACGCATCTTGATGCTCGGCGTTTCAACGCCGCTCCACGTCCTTCTTTAAAAGATTGGACAATGGCCGAGCCATCTCAGCGTAATTCTCGCTGTACTTATGCAAGTAGTTGGCGAGGCCAAGCCACTTCCATAAGTCCTTCTGGTTCCGAGGAATCGGCCATTCGACAATGGCTTTCACCTTAGCGGGATCCGCTCGAAGGCCACGCTTCCCAATGAAGCACCCGAGGAAGGGTATCACTTCAGCACCGAAGATGCACTTATCAATGTTGGCATACAACTTGTTCGTGCGCATGCACTCGAGCACCGCTCGCTGGTGCTCTACGTGGTTTTCCACATCGGTCTTACCGATCTCCGCACGACTGTGGACGAATATATCGTCAAAGTACGTCTGAGCGTATGCACTGTGGGGCCTGAACAGCTGCGTCACCAGACGATTGAACGTCGCTGGTGCGTTCTATAGCCCTTGGGTCATAACCAGCCACTCCCAGAGCATGCCGCGCGGGGTGCTGATCGTTGTTAGCGGAATATCAGTCGCTCGCATGAACAGCTGATAATACCCGTCGACTAAGTCGAGGGCACTGTACAGCGTACAGCCCATCATATTGTTCTGAAGAACATCCATCCTAGGAATCGGTGTCTGAGCCGGAATGGTGGCGGCATTAAGCTTATTAAGAGCATGCACGATACGCCACTTGCCATTAGGCTTTCAGACACAGAATGTAGGTGTTGAGTGCGGAGACTTGCTCTCACGCACCAGGCCCGCCTCGTGCTTGGCACGGACGAATGCGTCAATGACGTCACACTGTTCATCAAGAAGCGAGGATGAGTTCACCTCGTCCTCCGGTCGTATCACGACCACCTCGGCCAATTTGCCGGTCTGTAAGGCCTCGCCGAATTCATCGAAAGACATCTCGTCCAGCTCCAACAGAGCAGCTAACGTGGGCACCGCCCCCAGGTTAACGTCGCCATCGACGTCACCTGTCACTCCATTAACGAGTGTATATAGCTGTTCGCAATCGTGTAGAGCGGTCCCGCTCACTACACCGTTCACGTCTCGTGACATCCCCGACGCCATGCGTCTTGCAGCGAGCATCTTGCGTCGACGCCTCCTCTTCGCTGAGGTTGTCCGCCTCCGAGAGGCCGTCGATGCGCCCGCGGCGCCTTCAGGTGTCATCACCTCTTCCAGCTCCGAGGGAGCTTCAGTGTCCCGACGGACTGCTGCTCTGCCCGCAGCCTCCACTCAGTGGATTATGTGCCACTCCACATTCGACCGCAGGACTTCGTCCTCGAGGCTTCGGCGTCACGCCAACCGTGCCGCCCTTGGCATTCCGCGATGGCTCATCGTCCATACGAGAATCCCTCAGTGGATGCTGTGCCACTCCACATGCATCATTCGGCCAGTAGACCTGATGCCTCGGCTCACTACCGACCATGCCCTCATGGGCATGCAGCGACGCTGCTTCACCGCGAGCATCGCTCAGTGGGTTACGCGCCACTCCGCGCTCAGTCCATGAGCTCCGCTCAAGGACTCCTGTCCATGCCGCCGTCGGCACGCAGCGACGCTGCTTCACCCTGAGCGTTGCTCAGCGGATTGTGCGCCGCCTCGCGTTCAGCCAACGAGCTCAGCTCGGGACTCTTGTCCACAACACTCTCAGTGTCCATCATCTCAGACATTCCGATGTCCAGCAAATTGACCGTCTCGGTCCAGTGCTCGCGCCAGAAGCGCTTCTGCTTCCTAGCAGAGGTGGGTTCATGACTCGCCAAAGCTCCACTCGGTGAGCAGTGCGTAGCACCGAAGGTTTTCGGCCTCCAATCAATCCATGGCTCATGGCGTTCCAGCCATGTCATGCCAAGGATGAGATCATATCTCGCATCCAGGTCCAGGACCAAACAGTGTTCCACGCTATCGAAGTCTTGGAACTTCACGCCTAGATCAACGGGGACCTTAGGCACCGTAACACGGGTGCCCGTCGCGAGACGGACAGTGACTATGTCACGATTACGCGCTTTAAGCGCCTCAGCATACCGCTGACTCCCTTCCATCGTGGAGCGCCGGGCGTAGTTGCCCGACGCACCCGAGTCGACCAATATTATCCACGGCTTCTCAAATCCTTTGACAGTCGCTTGGACGACTAGCAAGCCAGGCTTGCAAACACGTTCCGTGTTAGAGAGCACTACTCTCTTCGGGGCTAAGCCCTGCTGACCTCCACCTCCATGAGGCTCAACATAGCTTAGTTATTCCCCAGTAGGCCGCCTCGCGCCTACTGGGACTTCTCGTTTCCCCGAAACGAACCAGCGTTCTGGCCCGAAGCAGGGCTTTTGCTCGAAGGGGCCTGGCGGCGGTTACGCACAGGGCAACCGGCCCGTAGGTGGCCCGTGTCGCCACATACAAAGCATCGCCGGATGCCTCTACGCTGCTCCGCAGCAAGAAGCTCAGCTTCTTCATCCTCAGCGTAGCTGAGAGCCATGGGCTCGGGACCCGACGATGGATTAGCGTATGATGCGTTCCATCCAAGTCGAGACGACTTAAAATTGAACTCGGCATTCAATGCCACGTTCACAGCCTCTTCAAAAGCGGCAGGATGGATGCGGAAGACTTCTGTCCGGGCCACGCCCGTCCGTAGCCCCTCCATAAACACCGTCACGGTAACTGCCTCGGGCAAAGGGTCGACTGCCATGCCGCCAATCAGAGTTCGCAACTCTTGGACGTAGTTCACAAGCTCCATCTTACCCTGGCAGGTAGCCAAGAAGCGTGAGCGAACGCGGTAAGCCTAGTTTGGCGGAGCGAATACTCGTGAGAGTTGCTGCTTCAGCTGTTCGCACGTCGGGAATGACGTCTCCACCCACGTTCCGCACGTGAGTGCCCATTCGCGAGCTCGCCCACCCAGCTTGGAGATGGCAAGCGCTACGCGCTATTGCTCCGTCTTGAGCAAAGGTGAGACTATCGCCATCTCCAGCTCACGGGTCCAGAGCAACAAGCTCTCCCCTTCCTTTCCTTCGGAGGTCTTCACACTCACCATGATTGGCTTGGGCTTTGGCCCGCTCGTCGACGTAGGCACGGGCGTCGCAGACGCCGTGACCGCCGTCATTCTCTGTTGGAGGTGCTCCAACAGAGCATTCTCGTAACTTGAGAACGCCTCCAGTCGCGCGTTGACCGCATCCGGTCCTTGCGAGGTAAGGTGGGAAACGCCCTCCGGGCCCAACAAAGACATAAACTTTTTAAGCGCGTCTGGTTGGCTCGGGGGCAGATGAGCAAATTGCCCCATCCTCACAGAGGGTCAGTATCTGAGACTCAGGTATCGGATTGACTATAGTGCTACCAAGTGCAGCAGGTCTGCCGTAGCGTGCGTCAGTGGAAGACGTAGACTCACCGAGTCTGAGTACGAGTCCGTACGATCCCTATCTACGGACTCCTAGAGTCTAAAGCCTTAACGCCAAGACAACTAGACGCTACGTGTCTTTTTCCAAACTGATTTTATTGATTGCCTTAAGTACGGCAAGGCCGTACGGTGCAAACATATGCAACTCACTATCTAGCATAGTGACTCCTAATAAAATGCATGCTGACTGGCTCACGAGCCATCTACTGTTTCTTTGTTATCTTTTCGGAGCCCGTACTGATATTTGGTTAATACCAAGTACTGATCTTGTTAATATGTGTCATACACACTTGGTGTACGTTCACCCAAGGTGTGTATGCCACACTTGTGTAACCCCGTTACAAGTAGAGCGCGGAAGCGCTTCCAGGTGTAAAACCGAGTGAGCCTCGAGAGGCATCACGGTCGGGTTGGGCTTCATGCCCTGCGTGTGGGAAGTCAGAAGACCCCGACACGGGTAGTCGTCGCGCCGTACGGGCCTCGACAGTTAAGGTGCTGCGGGCTGCACACCAGGTGGGTAACTAAGTTCCACCAGAGCAAAGGACACGTAGTTCCACCCGGAGTTAGAAAGGCTTTGATAGCCTGGGAGGCAAGGGACACTGCCTCCAACGTGGGTAACTTATTTCCACGTGAGCCGGTAAAGGCTAAGCAAGAAGGGAAGGTCGGGGAAGACGCTTCCTGTGTGGGTAACATAGTTCCACACACAGCCAGTATGGTAGTCGATGCCCGGGATGAGGCATTGTCGGACGTGGGTAACATAGTCCCACGTCGGGGCCGGTGCCGTAGACGTCGACACCGCAAGTCGGGTCTGCGGTCGCAGACCGAAGTTGCTGAAGGCGACCCGGAGTCGAAGGTCAAGGCTCCTCAGACGCGGTCGTCAGACGGACACTATCACGTCTTTGACAGTGAGACCAGTCTCCGTGTCAAGGCAGACGCCGTCCAGTTGGAGGAACTGCCTGAGGTTGCAGAACTTCTGAACCTCGAAGAGATGTCGTTGGACGACTTCTTGGCCGACTTAAAGGCCGGAGAAATCGCGGAGATGGTGCTCCTACGACCGGAGCCCACTCCCGAGGAGTTGAACCCCTCCTCCGTCATGGACGAGGATGCCCAGGAGGGGTTCGGGAAGCAGCGAGCGTCGCGCTTAGGTTCTGAGCTCCTCATGAACCCTAAGGATCCGGCGTATCCTTTGATGGAGTTTGAGGATGTGGTGTTCAAGGACCCACCGTCTCAACTCCCGCCGGATCGAAGCATTAGGCACGAGATCGATCTCGTGCCAGGTACAAAGTACTGTGTCACAAGGCAATGGCCCCTGCCACGAGAGCAGTGTGAGGTCATCGATGCCTTCTTTGCCGCGAAGGATAAGGCGGGCATGGTGCGGGAGTCGAAGTCTCCGCACTCATCGCCTATCTTCTGTGTTCGGAAACCGAACGGGAAGGGGCGGCTGGTTCACGCTTATAACAAGCTGAACAGCGCCACGGTGCCGGCCCAGACACCAATCCCCAGAAAGGATGTGTTGTTAAACAACATGGCCGGTTGCACGCTTTATAGCGCGCTGGATCTGGTAACAGCAACGTAGGAGAAGCTGTCGGTAGCGACAGCCCCGAAGCGTCTGTAACACCGGTCACTTGGGTTTCCGTAGCTGCCGTCTGACTCGCAGCGATGATCGAGGGAAATCTAGCTGATGCGACGTCGGTTCTTTTGCTTATGCTGGGCGCTGGTTTGGGGGAACTGTTCGCGCGCTTGGTAGCCGTAGGGCCTTTCAGAACGGTATCAGGATGTGGTGTTACTGCAGGAGTTCGCATGGGTCGTTGGCTAGTTCGAGCGCGCGCGCTTGACGCCATCTCGGCGGGCGCAGCGTCCCTCCTGGTCCGCCTGCAAGGTTTCTCTTTGATGAGAAATTCTCACTTACCAAAAATTCAATATCCCCATATGGCACTTCATGGCAAATTTCATTCTTAACGACGTGGTGCCATGAGTGCCACGGATAAGAGGCCAAGTGCCATGGCATGGCACGTCGTGGCAGTGGTTTAAAACGACCCTAAGAAGTCAACGCCTATCAGAAAATCGTTAGTGCACCCATCAACGATACATGCGTCGATCATCCCTGTTTGGTCATACACGTTCACCATGGTAAAGGTCCACACACCTAGCACGTCCAACAGGAATCCGCCAATCCCTTCCACATAAGTCACTGGCGCTTGGACTCGTTTGCGTTCCCCGCGATCCATCCGATCGGTACCAGCTACGGAGTAGCGAGCCCCACTGTCAATCTTCACGAGCTGTTGCTTGCCTCCGACGAGCATCGCGGCAGTGGGTAGCCCGTCGCTAGCTTTCGCACCCTTGCTCTTAACGTCGTCATCGTCGGCGCCTTCCGTGCACTGTACTAGGTTCACGTGGATTCGCTCATTCGCATTTGCGTCGTCGTTTTCCTTGCTACTGCGCTGCCGGCGCCGTTTGTCCAATGCAACCCGTGCCTCGTTGGCTTGCTGTTGGCGTCGACGTTCTTGTTCGGCTTCCAGTGCTGCCACAACACCTGTGACTTCGTCGACACCGCGCGCACCACGAGCCACTTTGTCCCGTGCGCGCTGTATGCGTCGTTGATTCGCTTCGCGCTTTGACCGCTTGACGGCTAGACGTATCTTGGCTACGCTACCCATGTTTCCTCCGTGGGTTCGGCGCCGAGCTCTACCGGCGAGGTCTCCATCGACTCTGCTTCATTCATCTCAACCAACGCACTAGTTGTCGTGGCGCCTTCCTCAGTTCGTCGTGCACGGCTGTCTGCCTGAGTGCCTTCCTCAGTTCTTCGTGCGCAGTCGTCTGCCTGAGCGCCTTCCTCAGTAGTCGCCACCTCCTCCGGGAGCTCGGTGGTCGTTGTCATGCTTGGCACGGCGGTCTCGCTCGTCGTCCTCTTGGTCTGTAGTTCCTCGTCGCCGCCTGGTCCACCGTCGCCACTCTCATCCGGCTTGTACGCGTAGCGCAGGGCTGCCATGGCTGGTCGCACCGTGCTGACATACCGTTCGGCTCGTTCACCGTCCCTCCGGACCAGTTCGCCATCCAGAATCGCTGCGACGGTCTGTTGCACGACGGCGGTGCCGCCACCCACCGTCGGAACGAGGGCTCTGTCCTTCTTTTCGTTCTTGCCGCCACCCATCGTCGTCGGCGCCACCGGCACATCCGTCTTGTAAACTGCATCGATCACTACCGACGTTGACCGTTGCTGGGGAATCTTGCATATCGCCGAGCGCCGTGATCCCCCTACGCCGCTCGATTCTCGTTTCCCTGTTGTTTCAATTCTTGACTACGCTGCGGAAGATACTCATTGTTACGTGCTCGTGCTTCGTCGTCAGGGCATTCACGGGCTATGTGCCCCGTTTGATTGCACACCTAGCAGTTCAGTTCACCAAATCGTCGCGAGGTCAACCCCGCCTCTGTAGTTGCTCTCGGAGTGTTTACCCCCTTCGCTTGACGGGTCACCGCCATCGATTGTCGCGCCTTCAGCTTCGGCTTCTTTGCTGGTGGCCGATCACGCGCAGCACCGGCCTCGGAGTTACAGTCATCGTCCCGCTCGGATTGTCTTCTCCAGCTACTGACAGGGTCACTCTGGCTTTCTTATCTGCTTCCGTTACCGCCAGACATCTGACCGCCTGCTGGGTAGCTGCTGGTGCCGACCATTTCCGCGCCAGAGGGGCCCACATGTAACCGTTCCAGGCTCTTCGTCTTGGAGCCTCCCATAGACTGGTATACTTGTTGTACACGCCGCGAGAGTTCGTAAAACCAGCTAGCTGCTCGTCCTCTGCCACGTCAGTTCTACTTACACCTGGTATCAGGGCCATGTACTCGGTCGTCCCGCTCATCGGCACGACGTAAGGGTCAGGTGCTGTAACGAAAGCCTGCCCGATGTTTTCCAGACCTCCGCGTACGTTTCACCGGGCATTATTCGTCGTTGACCAACCCGCCATTCAGCCATGGCCTTATCCGGTCGCTCTCCATACCGCCGGAGTAACGAGGACTTCAATCTCGTCCAGGTCCTTCCGCTATCGCTCAGCTTGCGGTCCAGCTGAACCCACCAGCGAGCTGCACTGTCCTGGAGCTTGTTCCCCAAGATGTAGTACAGTTCTTGATCAGTCCAATCACTCCGTCCTGACAGTCTGGTGCCTTCGAGCGCGAGATCCACTCGTGCAATCTATGTCGTCACTGACGTCTGAGGCGTCGGCAGGAACGTTAGCAGGTCCAGGTCGCGAATCGTACGTCATCGATTACGCTGGAACTCTTGGTCCCCGGCCAAAGTGACGGGCTGCCGTCGTCCAGACCCCCCACCGTCGTTGGTGCTACAGTCGAAGTCGTCCTCGCTGTCGGAGATGCTGGAGGAGTCGTCATCATCGCCTCTGTCATCTCCACTCCCGTCGTCGTCGCGGTGTCGATACACTACGGCTCTGATGGCAGCTGTGGCGTCACTCCGCCCAGGCACCTCCACCGCCACCGGCGGCCGTGCGCTGCCTGTACTCGACGGGGTAGCCGTGCGTGTTCGTGAATGTGGTGGATCCGTTACCGTCGTAGTGAAGGCGCTGGCGAGTCTTCACGCGTCGCAAGGCGCGACAGACGCCGACGATAGCAGTAGCATCATTATGACCCCGGTAGCGGCGCTGATGTCTGCTCTGCAGCAAATGGCGGCCACTATGGCTCGAATGGACGCTAGGTTGGATCAGCTGAGTACTACGGCGACGGACACTTCACGGATTCCTAGATCGGCATCGATTTGCAGGGACCCACAAGCGCCGGGACGAAGGAGTGGCTAGCATGGAGAGCAACACTGAAGAGGCTACAAAACTCGCCTCGCTAGAAGTCCCGTGCACAGCGGCGATAGTCTCGCGCCTAAGAGCCGACAACGAAAATCTATTTATTATTACTACAGTACGAAGCTGGACTTTGACTCGCCTTTAGTCTGCTCCTTGTTCAACGATGTCACTTCCTCCCACTGGGAGTCCCAGGGCGTGAAGGACGAGGAAGGACCTCCTGCTGAGCACAGCTACTTGCCCGTCACGGGCATTGCTCTCTCCCTGGTCACCCACCTCAAGCGTTAGCAACGGACGTGGTGAGGGCTGGAGGTGGGCACTTCCGGGGCGGGGGGCACAGCATCCCAACAAAGCTCGTCGGCGACAGGGTGCTATTTTCCACCTGACATCTAGAACAGGAACAAGTCTCCCAGGCCCAGGGATAAGGGGATGTCGTCTGGGGATTGTTTGCATGTTGTATTCCCAGACCCAGACACCGACAGAGTAACCAGGGCCTGACGTCAGAATCATTTGGGGTTGTCAATTGTGCAGCAGCAAGCAAAATGTTTTTTTGCAGCAAGACCAGAAATTTTTGCGGCCATCTGATTGGCCAAGAGTGCTTTTCGCTATCAGCACAAAACTCGATGCTTATGGGGGCTGCAGCAGCAAGTACATTTTTTTTCGCGCCTACAGAAGATCGGGCGCCATTTAAACACCCTCAGGAGGTCAGCATCATCTGAATGACGCGCTCCGCTCACACTACTCGCGGTGATGAGGCCAACAACGGTCTCGGGGTCGACGATGTTGATGCAGCTAGCGTTTGTGGCGACGTTACGCAGGGGCAGCGGCCTGACAATGACTCTCAAGACACAGGATCAAGTCCTGCTGATGCGTACCGATGGAAGGATTGCAAAAAGGTTGACAAACAGTGTGATGGTGCCGTCCTGCGTGCATGCAGCAAGACTGGATGCGATCGCGTCGTGCATGCTGCATGCTCTTCTAGCATGCTGGAGATGTTCGGCGCCACCTCTGCGTTTAAGCACATAGCCTGTAGCAAACGCTGCTATAACGCGTTAATCGAACAGACAATCACGCCAGTGATGCAAGTAAAGAAAAGGGTATTGTGGCATAACGATGGACCTACCGCCGGCATTAGCTCCATCAGCGTGTTGATAGATTGGTTGACGACGGGTACGAAACCATCACTCGCTTGAATGCGCTGAGCAATAAGTAGGCGTTCACTTCGATCTGGCCACGTGATCGTTGTCTCCTCTAGCTTTAATATTGCAACCATCGCCCGGCTCAAGTGATTATAAACTGATCCGCTCACAATTCCAAGGAGTTTGCCGATATCACTGGCAGAGTTGCTGTTTCCGTACGCACCAAGAAACTTTAGAAGCACCATCATATGGAGATCTGGCCCACCGCGCAATGCCCCCCCCCCTGTTGTCTTAAAACTAGGATCATTTTCAACGAGACGCACTAGCCGAAAAAACTCCGGCCGATGTAGTCGAAAGTGGTTTAGAAAAGCTGAGTCATCCGTGTGGTCGGGGTTGTGAAGAACCTTTTTCCAGTGGTCCTTTCGCTTGCGGTATTTTGAAGCTCGGCCTGTATAGCGCATAACTCGCACTCGTTCGTATTCCGCGACCCAGTACTCATCTAGCTCATCTTCATCGGAGTCTGCGTCGCTCATAGCATCTCGTGCACCTCAGCAGAGCGGCGCTCCGCCAGAACGTCGCGAATATCTCGTAGATCTCTTTATTTAGCTGAGAACCGCGGCATCTGAACTACCGTGCCGCGAAAAAAAGCTGCAGTTGCTGCCAAAAAGATTTTGCTCTTGCTGCAGCGTCAAAAGGGGTTGTCAATTAACCCTTTCGTGATTGGCGTAAAAGCGACCTGGTGAAGAGTCGCAAAAAAAATAAAACTAGTATGGATCGTCCTTTTGTCAAACTATGGCTTCAAGTCCCAACCTTCGGCATGCATAATGTAGAGTGGCCCACACCACCGCGATCGGCAGTCCGATCCTTGCCGACATGAAGCTGGCGTTGCTGCTGCTCCTGGCACTGCCCGCGGCCCTGGCGCAGGGCGACTTCGCGGAGCTGGACCCGGACGCGGCGGCGGTGGAGGAGGACCCGCAGTTCGACCCGTATGACGACAAGCCGCGCGGCGTGGGCGCGGACGCGCAGTACGCGCCCAAGACGCGCACGGTCGAGAGCTTCGACTTCGACCCGTCCGAGGGCCTGACGTTCTACGTGGAGGGCGGCAGCCGGGAGTGCTTCTACCAGGACGCCAAGTTCGAGGGCGACGAGCTGGGAGGCGCCTACGTCGTGAGCTCGGCCGACTCGCACATCGACCTGGAGGTGAAGAACCCGGAGGGCGTCACGGTCTTCCGCCGGCTGGGGGACGCCGAGGGCCAGTACCTGGTCACGCCCAAGTGAGTGGGCGTGCGGGGTCCGTAGAGGGAGAGGGGATAGGAGGTTTCTGACGCGGTGCTGTGGCCGCTGTGAGCAGACAAGCGGGTGTGTTCGAGCTGTGCTTCATCAATCCGGACTCGGACGGCAAACTGGTGACCCACGTGACCAACACGCTGCAGTCGCAACATCCCGTCGAGAAAGGTACGGCGAGAGCGGCGCTGTCTTTGGGTTGTGGTTGCTGGTCCTCAGTTGTCTTGGGGGGAAATGCTGCAGAACATGTGAGCGTGCTGGCCAAGTACGCGTCGCACTTGGATGTGCGTCTCGGCGAGCTCGAGTCGGAGCAGAGACTGCAGCTCATCCGGACAGACAGGCATATGAAAGGTGCGCTGTTGGGAACTGGGCATTGGTAGAGCTTGAGAGAACTAATGCCGTGGTATCTGCGCTACAGTGGAGGAGGACATGAACAAGCACGTCGTGTTCTATGGAGCGCTGGAGTGCGCGGTGTACCTCGTGGTGTGCTTCTTTCAAGTATACTACATCAAGAGTTTGCTGGACAGCCCTCGCAAGGCGCGGTCGTGGGTCTGAAGGACTACAGTACACGCCCAGTGTGCAAAGTGGCAAGATGCATGCCTCCGTACAATTATACATAAGTACGCGAAGGCGGTATCCTTCCTCCCCGTTCTCCCAGTTACGGTGTCTGTAAGCCTGCGTCTAATGCCTTGATAAAGTCAAGGTCCGGTCGGTTGTCGTCTGGTCGGTATCGTGTCCACAAATCCAGGAAGTCGGGTCCAAGACCTTGGCTCTTCTGGCCATTCTCGTCTTCATACAGCCATAAGTAACATCGCGCTACGTCTTCAAGATCTCTTTCTGGGAGCTGTAGCACAGTCCACCACGGTTCATTCTTCTCTGTAGCTACGTTCGGCCCCACTTGGTGATGGTACAAGCACGCCAAGTACACTGCACCCGCAGCAAGTGTGATGCAATCAAAGGCCAGACACAGCCCATTCTTGATGGCGTCGGCCACCAGCAAGAACGTGATCTGACGAATGTTCTCGTACGAAATATCCGGGTGCATGGCCTCCAATGCAAACACCCGCTCCATGTGCGGCGCTATGTATGCAAAAGGCTGCGGCGAGCCGATCTCGAACGACAGCGTGAGCAGCAGAATCCTTTCGAGCAGCAGCACTTTACTGGAGTTGGCTTCAACGTCGCCCACCTCCACGACCTCCAGCAGCGCGTTCAGCCACTCGATGTGCTTGGTGTTGGCTGCTTCCTTGTCGTTGCCGAGCGTGGAGCTCATCTCCACCGGTTTGCCCTTGGCATCGAGCAGCTTGTGCTTCTTCTTGGCGGGCGACGGGGAGCGTCGAGGCGCGGACGCCGCGTTGGTCCTGGAGCTCCCCGCGGCCTTGTGCCTGGCCATGAGCTTCTCCTGGGCCTGCTCGCGACACAGCAGCAGGAACATGGAGGCCTCCGTGACGTAGCGCACCTTGACGGGGAACTCCTCCGTCTTGCCGGCCAGGAAGAGCGCGGCCGTGGCCACGAGGAAGCGGTCGTGCGTCGCGAACGAGTGCAGCATGTAGAAGCGCTGCACGAACAGCTGCGCGGCCACGCTGGGCGCGTCGGGCATCTCCAGCAGCTGCGCCAGGTGCTCCACGAAGGCGCAGGTCGTGCGCCGCAGCTGCTGCTCCACGCGCCACGGCACCTGCGACTGCAGGAAACTCGGCGAGCGGAACGCCGAGGGCTGCGCCGCCTGCGCGTTCTCCTTCTCGGCCTCGTCGGGCGCCGGCGCGCGCGGCTGCGACGTCTGCAGGATCGCCGCGCGCAGCTCCGGGAAGACCCACTTGTCCGCAGCCTCGGGTGCCATCTGCGGAAATGGAACGTCTCGACCAATCGCAAGTCGGGAGAACCAACATGGCTACACGTTTTCTCCACTTGGGTGCAGCCAGCAGCTGCAATTCTAAATACATATGTACCCATTTCTAAACTTTCGATGGCACCGCATAGTGTCGCCGAGTTCCAATTAAATTAGCATTAGGCAACTGCGATTACAAGACGGACCGGGTGCGCAGAATCTTCTTCGGGGCTTGCGGGTGTAACGAGTCGGCTCGATTAAGCGGGGGTGCATTTCTGGGATGACTCGTTGGATGCTCGTGCCGAGCGGATATCTGCGCTCGAGATCGATCTTCTTGCTGGTGGTAGAAGTAGTTGTAGTTGAGCTGGGTCACGATCTCATTGGCGTGAGGAGATGCGCCGTGCTTTTGCATGGCGGTCAGCATAACAACCAAGAAATGAGACTGTCGCTTGAATTCTGTTGAGCTCCTGCGCATGTCCGCGTAGAGAGCTCGAAAATCGTGGTGCTCGAGTAGATTGGTCCTTGATGTGCTGAGATGTCCCTTTTCTCTAGTACCCGATTCCTCGTCGTCGTCACTCCAGCAACTCGGGAAGTACTTGTGCATGTTCCGGTCAACGGCACTAACGAAATCGTCAACATGCCCAACAAACCGCAAAATATGGTTGAACGTCGTGAGAATATACTGAATCACACTTGCGTACTACATGTACAAACCATTTACAAATGTCGTGTCAAATACCGTACTTCAAAGCCAAGCGAGGGGACTTACCTTATCCAACAGAAAGAATCGATTTAACAAGAGGTCAAGATACTGCTCATGAGCAGTGTCCATCTTGAGTGCATGAAGGCAAATAGAGATAACAAAAAGAGCTAAGTAAGTGACTTCTTGGAACCTGTCCGATGCATGAATTCACACCTCTGCCAAACTCCGCGACGACCGCAAAATCTGGCAACACTTGTACCACCCCTCGCTTGATATCTGTTGCACCACAATTGTACTGTATGAATTACCAAAGCTCACGTACTATCAACTACTTCAAGTAATGCGAACTTACCTGGCTCGTGAGGTAGTTGAGAATACTTTTTGTGTAATGCAACATATCTGCAGTCTGTATCAGTAGCTGGCGCATGTCTCCCTCAATGCTGTAGAGATTTAAAGCACAGTAGCTTGAGGTTTGAGTACTGAGCGGCAACACCAAATTCAAATTCAAATTCAGTCTTTGACATGCCATATACGTACAAGTAGTAACATCGCCGGTGTCGAACTGTTGATTTAAACTATAAAATACTCAGTAATCTCTAGTCAATAGCAAATGGATTGCAGGAGGCATACATCGAAGCAGTTCGTACCTTGACGAGGGCTGACTCAACAGCTTTCACCTGCACTAGGAACACACCTAGGCGAGAGTACTTCTGCATAATAGATGCGCTGAAAAGTACACGAAGAGGCTGTTGTGCAGCAAATGTGAAATGCAAGCACTTCATCGTCGTAATGTCGATCTTTGCACCACTAGAGGCGCTGTCCAGTCGGTTGAAGTCGACACGAACGCATAGTCGACTACCAATTTGTCGCTGGAAAGATGACAGCGAGTTGTCTTCAAATACTCCTTGGACTGCGCTTTGGTGCAATCTATTGATTACTTCGCTGTCAGCCCACACAACGGGATTTTTTTGCATGTGTTCCACGAGCAGTTCGCTGAAAACGTTGAAAACATCTTGCTGGGAACGACACATTATAAATTGTTGTAAATCCCACGCGATTCATAAAGTCATTTAGCATCAATTACCTGCTCCATGAGTACAAACATTCGTAGCGCTTCAATGTGTTCCATATAGCTCATTTTATCTCGAAAAATGTCAGTGATTTCCCCATTTAGTGCTTTGCACTGCAACAAGCACATGAACACAAGTACGTTAGTGCCATATTATCAACAAACTTATCTAGCGTCTGCACCTTGTTCTCGATATGCCTCGTAACGCAGCGCTCCAATATCCGATTAAAAGGTACGCATTCCAACATTATGCGCTGTGACGAGGGTGGGATCCTGTCACTGGGTTCTGTGTAATCTGATGAAGTTGTTCGACAAAGCCCGCATTTTATCGCTTTCAACTCATGCGTAAGTAGGTCGAGTAGGGAGGGTCGGGGTTGCTCAGGCTTTGCAGAGTTTTCCTCACTTTTGTAGTGCTGGAGCTGCAAAAACCGATTCTTCATCTGCCGGCTTGCTAATGCCTCATTCATCAAATCAATGACCGACTCCAAAAATATCGGAACCAGCAGTTTGTTCACCTCGAATGGAGTCAAAGACATCAGCCCTTCTCGAAAGTTTTGATTTCTTTCTCGCGTTGGAGATGCATTCACACTTATGGACACAGGAGTAGCGAAAAACAATTCGCCGTCTAGTGGAATCGTCTCGAAATGGCACCTTTCGAAGAGCATTTGATTTAGTAGATTCAAGTACGGGCTAAGCGCGCCGACAAACAAGCGCAAAAGAATATCCGAGCGCGACATGTTACGCATACCACCTGTTTTTTCATTGACTTCTACACCTTCGACATATTCCACTTCCATCATGCAGTAGAGGGTGTCGAGCACGCATTTCGCTTGCTCAGCACGTCTAACGTCGTGCCAATGTCGATCCGACAGGCCCTGGAAGCACTCGATCAGAATCCTCCCCAACCATGAAACAATCTTGAATGTTTCTTTTAAGCCGCCAAATATTCCTAGAAGCGTAGGCTGTCGTGAAGCAATTCCAGACCAAGGGCTCGGATCGCCATCGCCTCCAAACGATTGGGCTGTATACGTTTCTTGCTCCACATTACGTATGGATTTGTTAAACTCACTCATAATTTCGGAGAGTGAGTTAGCAAGACCTTCCAAGGTCACACAGCGGTTTTGTGCCCCCAAACCCCGAGCTTGGCGGATAAAACCAAGAAGGTCTCGAAGTAACTGTAAATCAGATGCTACTTGCGCAAAGTCTTCCAGCACGCTCTGCAATGCTAACGGCGAGAGATGCCCAATCGCCACACCTAGCGATTGTCGAGACCGTACAACCACCTGTGTCTGAAAATCGACACTGAAAACTGCTGTTGCCGCTTGAACCGGCCGCAGCTCAAAGAAAAGCGATTCGACGCCGTCGAGCGCCTCAAACACCATACTAACAACAGTTTGCTCGTGAATCAGCTTACGTGGGGTAACTCCAGCCGACGCAGACGTATCCTCTCCACTTCTAATCACCGCTTCGCACAGCAACCACGGTCGATCCAACGTGAACGGCACCCGCGAGTTCTTCTCCAGCAAGCACGTCGGGTCCTGCACCTCCTCCTCCGCCATATCGGCATCCTGCAACTCCACCTCCGGGAAGTATCGACACAGGATAGCATCCGTCGCCGCCTCTTCCCCCAAAACTTCTTCTCCTTCCTCCACTGCATTCTCCTCCTCCATCTGCACAGTTTCCTCCACCATTTCGCTCGGCCTTTGAGGTTGCGTGGCAGCCCCAGCAACACTCACCGCCGCGGCGCTCTCGTCCGCGCTGCTCACGTCCCAGTCGCTGTCGTCGTCGCTGTCGTCCCATGCCTGGTACCACTCGTCGTTGGTGGAGATCTGGAAGAGCTCGTCCACGAGCTGGTCCTGCAGCTGGCGCTGCTGCCGCTGCCTGCTCTGCTCCTGCTGCAGCACCGTCCGCCACGCGCTGCGCTCGTCCGCGTCCACCGCCACCTGCTCGTCCGAGGCGCTCGCGGGCGACGCCGCCAGCTCCAGCAGCAGCTTCAGCACTTGGTGGTCGCACCGCGCGCTCAGCCGCAGCAGCTTCTCGGCGCGTGCCTCCTGCGAGTGCACGCGCAGCGCCGTGGCCAACGCCTCGGCGTGGCGCTGCACGTCCTGCGGCAGCGCGTCGGCGCAGCGGTGCGCGTAGAGCCGCGCCACCACGCGGTCGGCGCGCAGCAGCTGCGCCTCCCGGGGCGCCGCGTCCTCGTGGCCGTCCGCCGCCACGCGCGCGCAGAGCTGCCGCACGAGCGGCCGCCACTCGCGCGTCCACGCCGGCACCGGCGCCATGATGGATACAGTTGTGTGCGCGTGGAGTGCAACGGAACCTCGTTTTAGTGACGTGTTACTGGCATGGTGAAGTGAGAGATGGCTACATCTTGGGATTGGTGCCTGAGCCGGGCAGGTCGATGAGGAAGAGCACGGCGGCGAGCTGAGCACCGAAGGTGAAGTCCCCCGTGGCGGTGCGCAGGAAGTTGCAGTCCAGCTGGTTGAAGGACGTGCGGCGGGTGGATGCGGGGATCAGCGTCGCGCGGGGCGACGCAGGGGCGGAGAACGTGCCTGCGCCGGAGAACGACGCAAAGCGGCCGCTCGAGGAGCGCAGCATGGCGTGCTGCGGCGGCGGCGCGTCGGCGTTGGTGTGGCGCAACGTGCCGGCGAAGTTGAGGTTGTACTGCTTGCGGTAGTCTTGGAACTCCAGATCAGTCTTCTCGATCAGCTGGTCCACGTAATCGATCGGCTCGAGCTGGAAAAGCTTCTTCATCACGTAGATGAGCAACGCCGACTCCTCCTCGACGCCTTCGTCTGACGCGGGGCCACCCGCCGTACTCTCTGGGAGCATTTTTCTAGACAGCAGGGCGAAGCGTGGCCACTGCTGCGTGTACCGGCGTGCAGTCTTCTCAAGTATCTGCAGTGAACCACGAGGACAACAACATGCACAGGTTAGCTAGTGCGAACCGCTGAGAACAAGAGCTGCAATTACGTTGCGCCTCTCCAACGACAGCGTTTGTAGATGCAGTTGTAGCATCGCTTGGGTTACGCTACGGGTTTGATCGATGTGCTCGTCGTTATGAATTGTCTTCAGGATGGCTAGACCAGGTTTGTAAAAGTCGACTGCTCGGTAGAGCTCACCGAGATCTCGAGACAAACTCCCCAGCTGCAAATATGACTTCATCATGTCCTCGTGGTCTGGTGGCAGAACCTCCTTGCGAAGGCCTAGACCCGTGAGCGCAATTCCATATGCAGCTTCTGCTGCTTGGACCCCACCTACTTGTGTACGTAGATTTGCGAGCCAGTAGCAACACTCAGCTGCAAAACCCTTGTACACCGGGACATCTTCGACAGGATCTTGGAAGTGATTTTCGTAGACAGAGAACGCATCTTCCAGCATTCCAATAGTTGCTTCGCCATCCTTTGGGTTGGCTGTATGCATCAGCATCCCTTGTTGGCGTCGAATATCTGCATAGAGAAGACTGGTCTTGCCGAAACAATCACGCACTAATGCCACGCAGCTCTGCAAAATATCCACTGCTTGTTCTGGCTCGCCAAGGTCGCCGAGAATTTCAGTCATGGTCAGGTACGTATCGCAAAGGAGCGGGTGCGCATGACCAAGATGCCATTGAATAGGCTCCAAAGCCCTGTCAAAGTGTTCCCGCACACCTGCTAAATCACCCACGACATGTTTCAGCTTCATTAAAATCGTGTATGCTCGTGTTAGCTCCGCATGGTTACTTGGTGAATCTTCAATAGCTATAGTTGCCAGTTGTTTAGCTTGGTCACGCAAATTCATGACAAGTGAAATACTTGCGGCGCAAGTAAGCAAGTGACAAAGTGATAGGTTGTGCTCGTCGTTTGGTGCAGTTTCCAGAATGGATATGTGAAACAAGATGCTTGATAATGCACTGTTGAAGTCTCTAGCAGTAATGAATGCATCAGAGTTCTCCAAAATTCTTTCACATTCACTAGTAGTTCGCGCTAGCAGCACTGTTATTGGGCATATGCACTGCACATACTCTAGTAAGAGGGATTCAGCTCCTTTAAAGCTGTACTTCATATGATCGCTAAAGTAAATACCGGTCTGGAATTGCAGTGCATGGAACAACTGCGGTAAGTGGAGTAGGTCCTCACTAATGATCGTGTCCAAGCTAAGTGCACCACGTGAAAACCCAAATTTGGCTTGCACTTGTGGCAGAATCCTCTCCTCCCAAAATGCTTTAGAGTCCGGACATGAGATACCAAGCACAAGGTTAAAAAAATCGACTGCCACTTGGGCAGCTTCCTCATGCAGAGCTAGCTTTGCAAGAGCTCGAGCTATGGAAGGATTAATTTTACAATGACCGTCTTCGTCACCTGGGCTACAGCTATCTGCTGTCTTAGCCTGCCGCAGGATAACTGCAGTTACTTCTGGGAGAATCGCACGGAGTGACGCTCTCAGCTCAACTTTGCAGGCTCTAGCCACCATCTCCACGAGTAAGCTTCGACGAATGTGTTTCAAAGACGCAAGTTCGTAGCAAGAAGCAAGATAGCGCACATTTATGCCTTCTCCGTGCAACGCCCGAGTTAGCGAGCGGCTGTCAATTACCTGTATCGTAGCATTTTCCAGATCTGCAACGAATTCGGGAATTACGATTGTATGCAAGCAATCACGAGCACTTGCTGCGGATTGCTGAAGACATTGTGCTTCCAACTTTGACTTTTCAGTTGAACTTTTACTCTCAGACGATTCTTGATTAACCGATACGTGAGTATTAGCATGCAGGGGCAGGGTGTTTCCATGTATCCGAACAAACTCTGGCCTCATTTTATACAGCAAAGCCTCATGGGAAATTGCACCAGGCTCGTCACTTGACACATCGGCTGGAAAAACATCAGAAAGGTTCTGGAGTTCAAATGCTGCTGCACCATCTCGGGCTTCCACATTAAATCCTGCAGTATTTGGAACAAATGCGGGAACGGGTTGTCCAGACTTCAACGAAACATCGTTGTCATACGCTTCGGGTCCTTGTAATCTAGCTGTTATAAGTCCAAGATTATCAAACACGCCTTTGAGCTGGCCATGCAGTTGTTTCACGTAAGTTTTCTTCGCTTGGTCCGTCAATTTCTGCCGAGTACTTTTCACTGTTGAATAGCATGATGCAATCACGAAGGCTCGAAATCCAAGATGGTCAACTGTACACTGGAGAGGTACTTGCAGTACAATGTCCTGCAAGTTTGATTGTGTCTCGACGCTAACATCTCCTATTGCCCTGTGAATTGCGCGTGCAGCTCGGACTTGATGACCTATCATTCTGTGAAAGGCCTCCAATGTGGCTGCAGTCTGCCGTTTTTCGTGCGATGAACCACCACATATCGGATTATTCGAGCACATATAAACTAAAAGTCCATCGCGTTCATATTTGAGTAACATCGGAAGAAGAGCATTGTACTGTTGAATACCATCGGTTGCGAAAAATTCATCACCATCCAGAGTTTTGCTTTGCAATATCTTTTCAGAGTCATCCAAGGCCATTTCAGCTACGATTTCGCTTACAAGTACTTCAGCAGCCTGCCGAAAATGAGATAAGAAAGCTGATACTTCTGAACCGACAGCGAAACTATCTGAAAAAGGATCTGGGCCCTGCAGCACGTGATACTTTTGGTTCCAGTCGGCTTTTTGTTGATACAGTAAGCGTTTGGACGCTGACACCCGTGCACTAGCTTTAAGAGATGCGCTATCGTCACGCTGCTCAGGCAGTTGACAATTCTCAATTGCGGTCTGGTTGTTTGCACATCCAGCTTCAACACGAGCCATTACTTCTTGGGCACAATAGTAACTCTGAAGCCATGTAAGCATTCTCGTTCGAGTTATAACACCGACACGTCCGTGATCAAGCTGTTGCTTCATCAGCGAAAGCTCTGCATCCTGACCATCCCATCCGATGTGAAAATAGAAAAGCAAAGACGCATGTGTGATGTAAGAAACCCTGTACAGCATCGATAGATTCATACTTCTAGGCGCCACCAAAACTGCTGCAAAAGGATATGGTTTGAAGTAGTCCGCGTAGTTTCCCCACTTCAATTTTTCCTGTGCTTTTAGGGTCGATCTGCGGGACAGTCATCGTCATACACTTAGTTCCAATCAATGCCACGCTGTTGCGCACAATCGAAATGCTATTTGCACCTCCTTGAACGCTTCAGCAGCGCGACGAATCTTCTCCGTGACGCTACACAGGTGTATTTTGAATTAGTTCTACTGAATATCGTACAAGCACGTTAAGATCACCGTTACACTGGAGAGATGTGTGCACCAGCAAGAAGACAAAATCTCGACTAAAGATTTCAACGAGTACAACGTTACACCATTAGCTATTCGACCTTGCTCCTGGTATCATATGCAAGTCTTACTGTAAGTGCGTGTCGCCATTCCGCCAGCTCCTTCTCCGACGAGCAAGCAAACGTCACCGCCTTTGACGACTTCACCCACGATCAGCGATTCAGTCTCGTACCAACTAGCTGTCCTTGTGGTTTTCTGCCGCACTAAATCACAGGACGAACCTTCTCGACAGATTCCAACTGGAAGGCGAATTTGCGGCTCACTTTTTTCTGCGCCACGATTCAAGCAACCGCAATCAGTCTGCAGCATATAGCATGCTAGATTGACCTTCGCGCAGACCTCGTCAGCCAGCGCAAACTTGTAGTCCAAGAGATCGTAGCAGTTGCTCTGGCGCGAGCTGCCGAGCGAGAAAACCTGCTGCTCAACGGCCATGGGGAAGCACTTGAGCACTGTGCTGTCCAGATGTACCCATTTCTCGCTCCACTTGGGGCCGAAGAACCCTGACACGAGCTGCATAGATAGCAGCACCCACTCGTTTAGCGTCTTATATCACGATGTAGCCATCACGATCATCGCTACTAGACGCGGCACCTTGTGCAGCTTGCCGGACTTGGGCTCCATCGCCGCCATGGCGATCGATCCGTTTTGTGGCGCGGCGTCCCTTTGGAGTTCAACTAATATCACTTTTGACGGGATCTCTGACGTCAGAAGCGGCGTGGTCCACATCACGCGTGTTTTTGCGTAATTGTAGTAAAAGTGCGCTGTCCAAATCCGGTGCTGCCATAGGCTGTCGAGCTGTACCGATGGAAAAGCCTCCCATCCGGCATGCTAATCCATCGAACTCGTCGAAAGAGGTCTGTAGCTATACTCGTTCTCCCGTCCGTCGTGCACAGCCTCTTGAACAGCATACTTGGAAGTCGCGGCACCACTGGACCTCGCCGATCATTTCCCAAGTGGCGGTGAAGAGCATCAAGCGCAGCAACGAGAGCATGGCGACCGAGGCGGCGTGGAGCAAGGAGCAGGTGATCAAGGCCTTCGAGAATGCCGGCAACCTCAAGTTCCTGGAGCACATCAATCTCTCCAACACGGACAAGTGCTCGGAGAGCGCGCCCGTCTACATCTTCTACATGCGCGGGCTGCAGTGCTCGCGCGACCCGCGGCTGGCGTACCACTTCTGGGCCAACTTCGCCGGCCGCCACCAGTTCCACCTGTTCACGGGCCAGCCCAAGAACGAGTGCATCAACGCCGCCATCTTCCTGTACGTGCCCGACCTGGACGACATGGAGAAGAGCCTCGCGGCCGTGGCCGACGAGCTCAAGGGCACCCGGTTCGCCTTCGAGCGCGTCAACCGCGGCGCGGAGACCATGCGCGAGTACCCGCAGGACAAGTGGCACGAGATCGTGGACACGACCAAGTACGACCACCTCAAGGTGAACGACCCGTACGGCAACGAGCTGCGCCTGAACGTGACGCCGCGCAACTACGAGTCCATCAACAAGTCGCTGGGCAAGACGCTGCCCGTGACCAACGACGTGGAGGGCGTAGCCCAGGGCTTCCCCTTCCTGCTCTACCCGTGCCGCCCGGGCATCGCCCACGGCATCTCGCGCTTCTTCGAGCACTACCTCGCCGCCAAGACCGTGGTCACCAAGAAGGAGGGCAACGAGGAGGGACTCTACCGCACGACGGTGTTCTGCGGCCCGCTGCAGGCCATCGTCTTCGACGAGCAGGAGTCCCAGCGTGACAGCAAGGGCGAGTACGACGGCCACCACGTGTGCATCCACATCGACCGCTTCAAGGAGTGCTACGATAAGGCCTACAACGACGCCATGAACTGGAACAACGTGCTGTTCTTCGACCGATGCGACACCTGGTTCGAGGCCAACCGCGACCAGCAGTACCGCATCCTGCACCTGGTAGACCCCGTGGACAAGAAGTTCCTCATGTCGTTCGAGATGGAGATCCGTTCGGCGCAGCACTTCCGCTACCTTATCCACCGCAGCGACGTGACCCCCGAAGAGGAGGAGGCCAATGAGGTCCTCCGCAAGAAGAACCTGTAGATCCTTAGCTGCAGTTGTCGGAGATATGCGTTCGAGGCGGCGCAGCACTTGTCCTAGAAGAGTGCTCCGTCGATGGAAGTGGTAATACAAAGCGACGGTGTGTTCGCAGTTAATCTTGCGGTTTTTAGAGTTGATTTTGGTGGTCAACGGCATTCTGGGAGTACGCTCTGTATTTTTAGGGGAACGATCGGTGTTACCAGAAAGAGAAGAAGCTCAAGAGCGAGTGATGCAAGCAAATGTTTCTGCCGCGTCTGGCGGCACTTACGGCGCGAAGTCTCCTCTGCCACCTGGAAAATCTCAAATGCATCCTGCAGCATTGAGGCGCTTCCCTACTCTGCGAAAGAATTCGTTTCTGTATCAGCTGCAAGACCAAATCCAGCTGCACAAGGAAAGTGAACCGCAACGCCAACGGCAAAAAGAGGTCAAGGAGATTTATCGCATCTTGCAGAGAGCACCGGAAGCCCGCGCGGCGCATGAAATTGACACATTGTACGAGTGGGTACTTAAGAATGGAAGCACGAATAAAATCTTTCAAGGTGCACAAGAGATAATCTGCAAAACAATTTGTCGTGAGATGACACTGCTGGAGCTGCCAACTAAAGGTGTAGTGTGCTATCAAGGCGACTACGGCGACACATTCTACGTCATAATATCTGGGTCTGTGTCGCTCTTTATAAACGCCAAACCAAAGTCTAGACTTATCCTGGAGGAAGACAGCAATAACAGATCGCTATCTGTCGATGACGAAGAGGTGAAGTTACAACCGGATCAATACGGAACATTTATTAAACATATCACGGACGGCGGTACTTTTGGCGAGTTGGCTGTCATGGACCCCACGGCGCGCCGATCATGCACTATTATTTGTGATGAACCTACCTCTTTCATCTGCCTTAAGCGAGGAGCATACCAGCGGCTAATTCGAATCACAAACTCTTCTCAACTCGATTTTACGCAGACAGAGTTCTTGGAGACCATGTACTTCTTTGATGGTTGGCCTCATGGTGAGCTCACACGACTGTCCAACCGCCTCCGTCAAGTCCACTATCCAGCAGACAGTTACCTTACTCGCATAGGTGCTGATGCCAACGTGGTGTTTTTCATCTACGCGGGTATGGTTCAGGAAACAGTGCCAATGATTCAGCTCCTTAATGAAAATGGCAGTGTTCATCGCTGTGCAGAGCTTGAAAGTAATTTGGCTAAGCGTAGGATCCAGGGGCTCGGAGGAAAACGATTTACACAACAGCAACGCCGAACAGAACTTGAGCTCAGCTTGTACCAAGACCACGACATATGTGGCGAGTACCCAATCTTCTTCAACAGGTCAACTTGCAGCACTGACTTACTTGCAGGTACGACTTCGAAATTGCTCATCACTTGCTTATTGTTTTCTAGGCCCTAATATCCCAATTCCGCGTTTTGAACATTTACAGTGACGGATGTAAAGACTCTCGTTATGGATGTAAGTTCTCCAAGGACGTTTGTAAACGTCGTTGTACTGACAATGTATTGCTTTGATGGCGTGTACTACGTGATTGTTGTGAAAGAGAGAAACCTGGAAAGAGTTGTTCTATATGCACGCCCTAGACCACATACGAGAGTCGTTCAACAAATTCCGCAAACTGGCTGAAGCTCGAGAAAATTGGAGAAAGACACGTGTCAAACTTGCCCTTGCGAACCCTGGGCTGATTCTTACCATGTAAGATTATTTATAATAAATTCTTGTGAAGCAGCTGCACTCACCGATTTTATGTGCTTCCCAAATTGCAGTTCTACCAAAGCTATGATGCAAGATGGAAAGTGTCTTTGTGGCTGGTGCGGAAACCAGGATCACACAACGGGAGATTCATGCTGCCCGAGGCTTGCAGCATTGAAAAAGAAGCAAGAGGACCGACAAAAGAAGGCAATTGCGAAGAAAAACAAGTTTGCGTCAAAAGTCCAGAGTCCAAATGACAGCTTTCATGCTGCCATGAGTTTGTCCGTTGGAGAGGCTGATGCACTAAAGAGAGCAGACGATACGCTTATAAAACCAGCACCAGGAATTACAGGAGCTGTACCAGTATCTTTGGAGTCTGCTGGTCTAATTCTACCAACTCGTCCGAGCATCACTGCCCCACGAAGACTTCGAAGCCCAAGCATTAAGCTTGCCGCACAAAATGTTTTGTCAATCAAAACTACTCCTACCAACCGATCTAACCAGTCCGAGATTGACGCTGCATCTGAGAGCACTAAATCTATCGAGAAGGAACCGGCAAAACAGCTAGAAGAAACCCGCACTCGCACCCCTGGAACCCCCACTCGCACCACTGCCAATAGAAAGCTTGCCATCTCTGACTTCCCACAACTCCTCAAGACGTCGAACAGTCTATACACAAGCTACCAAAACTCTTTTGAAGGAAACGACCAAGTATTGCCTGCAATAAAGGTTGAGGACGTACGAAAAGGTGCATTCACTGATGGCTTAGCCGACCAATACAAGCACGAAATGGTACGGAAGGTGAAGCGAATGTCCTCCATGAAGCAGTACATCGGTGTACGCAGTAAGGTTCTTGGAGACATCACTGCAGCCCAAGAAGGAGGAGACTACCACGAACACTGGCGACTACCTCGAAAACCAAAGATACCAAAACCCAGTCGCCGGTTGGTGAACCCGAAAACAAAACAACCTCGACCTGATCGCTTTAACCGGAAAATTAATCGCATGATGAGGAAGATTTGGAGGAAAGATCACCCGCTGCCAGTTGTCGAAGAAAGTTTGCGTGATCCTTAGCAGTATATAAACTGTATTTTATTGTCAGTTTGACGATGATAACGCTTTGGATGCCTTAGCGATTGCGATAAGCTCGACCAGAAGACGTTCCAGTTCGTCAATCGGCAGCATGGTAGCAGCATCACAAAGCGCCTTGTTCGGGTCAAGATGGGTCTCAAAGAAGAAACCATCGACACCGACGGCCGCTGCCATCCTGGCGATGGTCGGGATAAATTCTCGGTCTCCTCCACTTGTAGTTGCTCCGGCGTGGATGCCACTCGGGCGTTGAATACTGCAGTACGCATAAATTGAGTAAAAACACCAAAGCGATTAACGAGCAGGCATAGATGATCGCACCTATGGGTGACATCCTGAACGACGAGACCATACGATTGGCGTAGTTTCGGCAGATTCCTCGCATCCACCACCAGATCTCCGTAGCCAAACATACTTCCACGCTCCGTCAGAATAAAATCTTCACACCAACAATAGCGCAAGTCAGTCTTAAGAATTGTAGAGTTTTCAGTGACGACTGCGTACCCGAGTCTTTCTGCGTCATAGCAATCTTCTTGGCCGCAAGCAGCTACAAAGTTGGTCGCACCACAATAAAGTTAAACGCCCGCCAATCTTTCAAGTCTGCACCAATAGCAATATGTTGTACCATGGTCTCAGCAGAGAGCATTTGTCCCTTCTTGAGGTTCACGAGCCTGCCCGAGTTCGCCGCCGCCACGAGAAGATCCGTCTGTCGACTCAGAAACGCTGGAATCTGGATGATATCCGCTACCTCCGCCACAGGAGCCACCTGGTGCGTCTCGTGGACATCCGTGAGCACTGGCAGCCCCGTCGCCTCCTTCACTTGGCGTAGCATTTCCAGTCCGCGCTCGAGTCCCGGACCACGGTAACTCCTGATATCCTGACGGTTGGCTTTGTCGAAACTCGCTTTGAAGACGACGGGGATCTGTAGGTCCTTCTGGACGTTGGCCAAGCTGCAGCCATGCCATAGTTAGTGTGCATGAATGTTAGATAGCTGTATCCATACTGTGAAGAGCGCCGCGCGTACCGATCAGCGATGGCCATGACAACCTGCTCGGACTCCAGCACGCAAGGACCAGCGATCAGGAAGAACGGAGACGCCTCCCGCAGCGCCTTGGCCAGCGCATGGCGGTGCGTCATGCTTGATCGACGTCAGCCGCAGGAATGGCCAGTAATTTGCAATTTGCAACATGGGTGCATATGTATTTCGGACTATTTCGGGACTATAATGGATCGCGCTGGATAGCGAGAGTGCCGTAGTCAGTATTAACCCCTTTAATAGTGGTGTCCTGGTCGTGGGTACCTGACTGCGATGGGAGCGCATTATCTGAACTGTGTTTCTCGTATGGAGAGTGGGTGGTGGATTCTTCACTTTCGTCGACGGTGTCCTGCATTGTCACTTCCGCCGACAGCTCGCGATTCCTTTGTATCACCTCCCTCACTGCATGCTTGAAGGCCGTCTCGTCGTCGTTGTTCTCAAGCGCTTCAATGACCATATTGGCGAGTCGGTCAACTTCTTCCTCCAGCTCTTCGTCGTCGTAGATCAATCTCATCACCTCCATTTGAAAGCGCAGCATATCACAGGCGCAGAAGATGATTGCTACGTAGAGGGCCGGGCCGCGCTTGATCACCATATTTTTGTCCAGCACCAGCTCCACGAACGCGTAAACCCACATTAGGATCTTGAGCCCCATCAAGTTGCGGTCCAAATTGTCAGGGTTCGGGCCGTACTTGCCTAGCAACTTGGCGCTGTAAAGCAGCGTGATCGTGCAGATGAGTGGCAACCACGCCATGTAGTAGGTCGTCTGGAGCTCCTGGACGTCTCGATTGCTCGGGTCGGGGCTCTGAAAAAGCGAAACCATAAGCAGCAAGGACAGGTACAGCTCCAGCGTGCAAACTATGAAGGGTTTCACGTCATTCTCGTACAGCTTTACCACGCGTCGGTGAAGATCTGCCTTGCTTGGCATCGGCTGACGTAGAAATGAGACGGCGTCAAACAAAAAATGACTAATCAACCAAAGTACGAAACGCGTTTTGGGCTCACAGTTAAAAAGCTTGTACACTAATTTGCGTGTTCAGCGAGCACCTGATACAGTATTAACAAACTACGCCAGGTTTATATTCTTTGGATTTTATATCCAGAGCCCTAGACCGAGTTCAGATTACTTCGGGTTTGCATAACATGTGTAATCGAATGAAATCAACGCTTCATGTATTATTCCTGAATATTAGCGTAATATCAAATAATCTGATAGAATTACATATTTACTGGGCGTGTTGACCAATCCAGCAATCAGTAAGATAAAGAAATCGTTTCTTTAAATATCTACCCCTACAAAGAACGTGCTTTCGTACTATGCGTGTTGATCCATTCGATGAAGATTACGACTAAAAATTCTAGAAACATGTACTGTATCTGCTACAATCAGAAATTTACTTACAAAGAACATGCTTGCGTACATTCGAGACACAAGCTGTCACTTTGTGTTTGATTTAACAGGCAATGCAGTTAAGAAGAGGGAAAAAGGGCCCAAAATGGGGGAAATTGCGGAACCAACTAATTGCGGTCTTTATTTCAAGGTCGTGAAACTAGCACCATCAGATAGATCGTTATCCGCTCTGCCAGGGTTATGGGACACACAATCATGGGACACAGCAACTATTCATTGTAACCAGGCTATTTTGGTAGAAATGGACTCGATCTTCTAGCAACTCCGCAGTTCGCAGTTTAGCTCATTGTGCACCGAGTCAAAGTTCCCTTCTTGTCACCATGGTTAAGGTTATTGAGCGTAACATCGACGTGCCTAGTGAACCTACTCTCGCCCAAATGGAGAGGGCTATGGCAGCCGTGAAGAGGAAGGAGATGTCAATACGTGGGGCTGCTAAGGCTTTCGGCGTATCCCGTAGTTCTTTACATCGCCGTGTCACCGGACAAGTTCCAATGAATGCTAAACCACGTCCGGAGCCAATTTTAACTGACGGTGAGGTCCAAAGAGTACTGAAGGCCGTTGATGCGCGTACGAAGCGAGGGCTTTGCTTCACAAGATCCGAGTTGAGTATGTTTATCCGACAAGTTGTTGAGGAAAGTCCGTATACACGTGAAATATCCGCAACCTTCCCATCAGTTAGCTGGACCAACAACTTCATACAGTGCAATAAATCACACTTCAGCAGACGCCAAGCCCAAAGCTTAGAGGTCTGTAGAGCAAAAGCGTCCACTGTAGAGAATGTAGATATCCACTTCAACAATCTCATGAGGTCTTTGAAAGCTGTGAGGAGATCCCTCCCTCTCGAATCCGGAATTTAGATGAAACCGGGATGTGGTCAAGCTTCTGGGGCGAAGCCGAAGGTACTAGCGTCTAAAGGATACCGGGCAAATGTACAGCAATCCGAGTCGAGTGGTTCGTGAAACAAATTCCTCCTAAGCGCCCTGTACTTTTGATAATGGATGGATACAAAGCTTATTTTTCGGTCCGCACGTTGGCCTGTGAAAGAAAAAATGGTATCAAGTTGTATGCACTTCCGGCACACACGTCACACTTCCTACAATCAATGGACATTAGCGTCTTCAACCACTTCAAGCGCAATCTTGGTAATGAGATTAGAAACTACCAGCAGTCAAATAAGATTATAGTGGACGAAACAAATATTGTGGGTGTTGCAGCGAAGGCCTTTCATGAGACTTTGACCCGTGCTCACTTAGTTGATGGATTTGAGAGGACCGAAATATATCTGCTTAGTCGTAACAAGATGCTCGCTAGTATTATAGGTGACGAACCTGCGCCCACCAAAAAAACACGATCATTCTAAAACCTACTGTCATGATTTCCGAGAGGACTACCAGAAAAAATAGTTCGATCGGGAGATAACATAGATCAAATACGCGTGGAATCAATGAATCACTGGCTTATGGAAGAACGGGTGATGCACAAGAAGCCAAAACGTGATATTAACGCTCAGATTGTGAGTGGTGCATGTCTGATGACTAGCGATGAGAGCTTTGAACATCATGTCGCTAAAGAAAGGGAGAGGCATATAAAGTACGCGAAAAAGAACTTAAAGCGCAAGCTAAAGTTTATTCAACTGAAGGTACTTTACATCAAGGCATGAACGCGCGAACGCAGTGTCTCCGACTGATTGCCCTTGGCGTGAATGAGCTGCATTTATAAAATTCGAAAAAAAAACGATGCAGAGTGGTTAGTACAACAGTGGGATTGCACCATCTTTCCCCCCGTTTTCGCTTTGCCTTCCAGGGGGTTGCCGAGCACGACGATGTACATGTACGGTATTACCGAAGCGTAGCTCGCGCCGCGCCTCGCGCATGGTCCCGATCAGGTAGACCAGAGGGGGGGGATGTCTTGTGAATACAGGTAGATACCTAAAGGAAAGAATCAGAGGAATCCTCCCTTCTGAAGAGATTCACACGCGTGCATTTTTATATACCGCTATAAAATGCCCTCCGAACCCCTAAAATGCTTCAAACAGCGTCTCTATGGGGGTACAGGTTGCATGCCTTACCTTGGCGCAACGAGTGCAGCTACGAAATCCGCGCTTGGAGCATTTGTCCTAAAACATCTAACCTTCAACTAACAGAATCTGAGGTGTGTCTGTCTGTCAGTCCGTCCGGTTCCTGCCGTGTGGCATCGGCCGGTCCTGTCGCATATTCTGGGGGGTCGGCCGGTGCGCATTTCTCACCTATCAGGGTGCATCCCACCATCATTCGGACTGCCTTTTATTTCTAGAAAATTCCAGATATAGCCATGCGTTATTTTTATTCCCGCCCTGATTGGCCGGAGCCAATTCGGCCTCTGATAGGCCGGTTTGAACTTCGCTTCACATTCACATTTTCGTTTTTGAACCCAGCAAGCGCGGAGCGAGGAAGCGCGCGGACGGCGCGGGCTGTAGCGAGCGCCAGAGGACGCGAGCGCCGCACGGACTACCAGGTACGCTTAGCTACATAAATTTCCTATTAAATACATGTATCGGTTTCGGGAGTTCCGCCTGTTGGGATAACTGGTACCTTCAGGGCAGTCGAGGTATTATAGTGTGGGATTAAGGGTGACCTGGTGCCTACTTTTAGTGGGGCCGCGGGGGAGTTGCAGTGGATGCCACGACACGGCCATGTAGTCGAGACTCCCCTGTTGGTGCGCAGATGCCAGGCAGGTTGCCCCGAATCTGCAACATTACGCATTTGCTAAACCTCCAGGTTTAATTACTTGGGGAGGAGGCATT